>KN167474.1:477293-529821 GCA_000757745.1 Steinernema scapterisci
GGAGCGAACGCTTGGTATTTCGGAAACAGTTCATCGATGATATCGCTGACCTCCCTAACCCAGGGCGCGCACTTATGTAGGTCTCGGTACACGTTTTGCGAACCCACAGAAGATACCTCCACGTGTTTTTTCAAATAATCTAAAAGTAAAAAGCTGAAATTTGTTAAAACGTGAAAACGCTTACCTTCGTTAACGTGAGGTATGTTCCTCCAGAACAAAGCGTCCCTGACATCACCGTTCTTCAGTGAATAGTAAGTTGCGACTGGATCAAGCGAGCAAGAGTCATCACTAAAGCAAAAAGATAACTCAAGAAAAGCAAACCCACGCTTACTTTATCGCACGGGATAAGGTTTCCACCAGGATTTTCGCTTCAGTAACAATATCGGAGTTCTTCTGGTTGTACTTCTTGGTGTTTTCGGCTAGGTACCAAACATCCAAGAGCAGCGAAAGTTTCCTTCTAAAAAGTGTACTGGTCAAACTGGATAAAAAGCTGATTAGCATGCCTATAGTACTTATTGCGCAAACGCTCGGAAATCGTTCCTAGATCGATTGGATAGTTAACAAACTCTGTGTAATCGGTGTGTATCTCAAGATCTACGGGTTCTTTCCATTCCAGTAACTCAGGAATACCCATGAGATGTTCAATGCACGATCGAACGTATTCCGAAAGTTTTCGCCTCGCTTCGATCTCCGATTCGTGAGTTTCCCCCGCAATAATTTCAGTCCAGTCGCCTCGTTTTGGGGGAAATTCGCCATAAGCCGCTAGCTCATCCTCATCGACGAACGTCTCCGAACGAACTTTGGACCGAGGGGCACAAATCTCATAATCCCAAGGACTCAAAACTTCTTCGTCGCCGTTGTCCCATCTGATGCTGATGGACATCCACTGGCAACTAAAAATATTAGAATGAAACTCGGGCAACTCCGCAATAACTACAAACTCTTCGTTAAGTTCGTTTCTCTGAATTTTGCCGACCCACCACTGGCTTGACTCGCTGGACTGACTTGATAAAATCGCCTGCATCTTCGTTCCGATCCGCTGGTGATCCGGAGTGATTGATTTGTCATAAAGCTGTCGAAGAATAAGAAAATCGGGAACATTCTCTACATCGTGCATCCTAAAAACAAATAACAGTCAAATGGCATACATACTGAAACCTTGAATGTACCAAACGCTGAACTCCTTCGAAATGCGTCTTCGATTGTCGAAAACTCCCAGTTTCACTTTCAGAACTCGACAAATGGGGGAATGAGCCAGTTCGTACGCAGCCTTGAGGACGATGCAGAACTCTTCGGACTTTGTACTAGCTCTAAGTAAACTACGTTAAATCGGCCCGCAACTTTTGAGCTTACTGTGGATACATCTTTCGATCCACTTGGTACAGCTTCTTGTTTTCAATGGTTTTCAGATATTCCAAGTGACCCTGAAGGAAGTAAACGACTTCGTCGCCTACTTGAGGTATGTAGGGGAAGCGCTTCGGTGAGACCAATGACATCCAAGGCGAAAAGCCTGGACGCTTTTCCGGGGGAGCTGAAATTCCATTTTCATTATAAGAATCCCTAAGAATTCGAACCCTCGTTTTCGCAAGGAACTCGTTGCCTTCTGGGACGGGAGCGAGTAGCAGAATCGAGGCTTATGCGTGAGTTATCATCCTCGTTTCCGAAACTTTCTTCCCGGCGCAGTCTTCGCTGGGAACGCTGAGGCCTAGATTCGGAGCGGCTGCTTGGTGCAGAGGAACTGGACGCTTGGTCGTTGCTACCGGCATCGTCGTTTGAACTTCGCCGGCCTCGAGAAGATCTCCTGCGCGAACCGCCGTTTTCTTCACGAATTCTACCGCTGCGGCGACTCGGACGTTCGTTGTTCGCACGCTGAGTACGGCGAGCTGACCTTTGGGATTCTTCCAAGTTGAAATCACTATCGGAAGATTCCTCTTCCTCAACGAGTTGTTCGTCTTCAGCGCCGTCAGATGCGGAATCACGAGCATCGCTCTCTACATCGTGACTTTCTGAATAAGTCGAATCGTTGCTAGAAGACGATAAGTCGGCCAAAGGCAGAACAGGAGGTTCAGGAGCAGCAATGGGTCGTGGACCAGTCCTCTTAGCTAAACCAAAATTTAACAATACATAGATTCTGTTAAAATTTACGTACCGGCTTGAGCACGAGCGATCGTAGGGCTGATAATGTTAAGAGGTAATGACGTATCGTAATCGGCTTCGTCTTCTTCAGCTCTGATGGACATACGCCGATTGAAGCTATCTTCGGAAACTTGAGGCGTCAAAGGGTCAACGATGTTTCTTGTGAGCCATGCGCAAGGAAGCTGAACTGCTGTTTCGCAGTCGTCGGCGTCACGTCCTGGGACCAATCGCTGGAAATGTTGGGGATGTTCGAATCCGGACCCATCAACTGCTGTGGGCGGAGGCATCACATGAGGAGCTAGTCCGGTACTGGCGTCCACCACGAAGCCGTTTGCGTCAACGAAAAGCTCCCTGTAATCCGTGTGAAAGAACTGGTGCTCGGGCACGGCTGCCGTAGCGCACAGGCGTTGCTCGTTTACACCCAGCATAACCAAAGATCCGTGGCAGTCCACAGCGACAACTTGAGTACCATCAGGTGAAATGGCCATGTCGAAAAGCGGAACACGATTTCCAGCCGATTCCTTGACGGTCTTCACGAGTTTTCCAGTCAAAACATCCCAAACCTAAAAGAGCGAAGCGTAAGAACTGCTTGATGAGGTCACATACAATAATAAATCCGTCATGTCCAGCGCTAAGCACAAAGTTGTGGTAGATAGGATGAGCGATCAGCACGAAGGCTTCAGCGTCATGACCCTTGATGAGATGCAGCTGCGTGCCGGTCTTCCAGTTCCATGTTCGAATATGATGGTCAGATCCAGTGGTCACCACAACAGCATCGTTCTGCGACCAGCACAGCATAGTCAGGCGATAACTGTTTTTCTTAGAGCTACTTGGTTCGCTGAAAACTCAAATCTGTATTTCTCAATGCGGTTACTAAAACTTACTCAACTATTAGATTTGTGTGCTCGAATTTGCCGTTTCGCAAAATCCACACCTTAGCAACTCCATCCTTGCTACCACTCAGAAACTTGATTCCGTGATGCGCCCATTCCATGCTGTCAACGCGGTCCTAAACATTTCTTTCTTTTAACCATGCCGTGAAAACAGTTTCTCACATTATGACTCGTTAGAACGACAAGTTTCTTGACTCCTTCCGGTGAGATTCGGAAAATGCGAATGCTCCTGCAAGTGTCACCAAATGCCACAAAGGAGCCGCCTGGACTGTGGCAGAAGGAGATGATTCTCTGGTTCGGTACGTCTCTCTCCATAAATCGGATGGGCATCCTAAATCAAGGACGTAACCGCAAAAGAAAAATCTTGACAACTTACTGAAACATTCCCGAAACCACGTCGAATTTGTAGAAGTTGACCACACCGTCATTGCCTGCTGACATTAGGTAGCGGTCGTTGGCGAACGCAAAAGGCAAGAACCTCACTACTGTCAACTGGCCATTGTGACTGAAAATTTCCAGCGTTTTTCCCGTTCTGAGGCAGAAAACTCTGAAAACATAAGATTAGTTTGTTTCTGCAAGCTTAAGGTCAACAAACCTGACTCGTTTGTCGTTCGATCCAGTAGCTAACATTGAATTTTCGTAATTCACAGAGATGTCCGAGATTTCTCGGTCATGACCACGGAAGGTGTATCGAAGAGTTGCCCTCTCGGCGTCCCATATTTTGATCAGCGAGTCATCACCGCCAGTGAACACGTACCGGCCAGTTCGGTCGAACGCTACACAAAATATTGGAGCCAGATGTCCAGTGATGCGCTGGAGAATGCTTAATCGGCACACTGAAGCTGAAGGTAGCATGGAATGAGACCTCATCCTTCCGCCCAGTTCACGGCCATACAAACGACTAGAATAACAAAGTTACAAGGAGCATGAGATTTATCAAAACTAACTGTAAAACATTTGTTCTGTGGACGGCATAAACGTTTGGCCGCGCCGCGATCGCACTAAACACAGTCGGACGGTTGGAAACCGAATCTGAAATCAGATAAGATTGAACTTTCTTCGACGAGCAAAACACGAAGCACATACCTCTGGTTCGCGTCAAGCTCTGCTTCTGAGAGCAGAGAAAACGCAATGGCGCGTCACGGAGTAAATTCCAGCGAGGCACGAGAGAATTTTGGACCGAGAACAGTTGTTTGGCGATGTCGAGAAGTTCTCTCCCAGATACAGGAAACGTATTATCCTAAAATATATTACGCTCAATGAAGTTTCTTTTAACGTTTTCCTCACGAATTCCTCAAATCCTCGGCGGTGAACAGCTCCAGTGTAATCAATCCTTGCCGGAAGAAGATTCTGAGATTCGATCTCCTGCCGCAATTTGTTGGCGGTTTCACGGCATGTGCTGCTGCGCAGATATCTTTCGATCAGCACCAACAACTCTGCAAAACCAGTAAAATCTTTTCGGACCTTGAAATTACCTCGATGGGTTGTTTCGTCAATGATCGGACTTCCCTCTGAAGACGTCGATGGGCCTGTGTTGAGGCATCGGGAATCTTCTGCCATCATCGGACCATTCACCTGTAAAGCATCAATCTTAATGTGTGCTCAAAAATACTGCGCTCGATCTTTATTTCATAGAATTTTTTCTCGATCAACTTCACAGAGAGTAAGTTCAAATCGAAAAGTCCGGAAACATGTTTTTGGGGTTTCTATAACTTTAAAAAACAATTTCTTCGCAAAATACTGCGCATGAAATCAGGAGAAAAATCCACGTAAAACAAGTATACAAGTATGAAGAGTTGAAAACTCAGAAAAATTGAACGAAAATTTCATAAATTAATTTAATCATGAACCATCGTGCTTCGTTACTGTCAACATAAAAATAAAATACGGACAATTATGGGTTACAAAAGAAAGGGTGGCTCATCTACGGAGCACACATAAATCTGATATGAGATTTAGTTGCAATCTGTGGAACAGGGAATATGCATCTAACAAGAATAGAACTAGGAGGAACGTTGGACATCACGAGCGAGATTATCGACAACACAGGGAGAGAAAGTCACCGAAATAGTACAAGAGCAAGAATTAAATGGGACAATCGCCGACGAGTCGTTTAGAAGACGGCGCCTTCGGGGGGCTGGGAGAGCTTCATGTTTTCGCGTGCGGTCATCATGTTCTTCCTGACGTCCTCGAGTACGCTCTTGATGTAGCTACCCGTGTTCCACTGGCGCAGCGCCGTGCAGTAGCGAGGGTCCACCACGCCGGTTTGCTGGTTCACTCCGTTGATGTTGATCTTCGTGGTGAAGCGCACCTTGGGAGGCTCCTTGGGGTAGTTAGGGCCGCACTCGATGCTGAGATTGTAGATGCGAGATTCGTAAGGAGTCTGAAATTAAGAGGAAGTTCAGCTGCAAACCGTGCAAAGAATACCCTAGGAGGACCAAGAACAGTGCACGTCCAGCGTGTTAAGGTCATGTCCTCGTCGTCTTCAAGTCCCCAGGAGATGTTTCCGTCGCCGCGTCCCTTTTGTCCTTCCTCGAGTTCTTCTAGCAGACGGAAATTTCGGGGGACGTCGACTAAAATTAGATTTTTCACATGGAATCACTTGCGCACGTCGGTATTACCTGCCATTTCTTCAATTTCGGACGAATTTGGAAATAGCCCAAGTTATAAAAATATCTGAAAAAGCAGAACGTGAAAAACACCTGCTAATCAATGCACGCCTGTGACGGGAGCGTGTATCATAGCAACCAGCTCGGAAGGAACAACATCGGTGACCACTCCTTCACGAGCGCATATAAACAAGATTCAAAGGGATGCACGTTTTTTGGGCGTAAAATTGCGCTGAAATGCTTTATGTAAACGCTCGAGTTTGTTCTTGAAACGGCTGCAAATTTTAGCGTCGATCCTATCCACCTTGAACCGCAAATGGCGCTCGCTCCTGGTCAGAATACGGTGAATAGAGAACGCGAGGAGTCGCGGGTCACACAGAGAGTCAGTTGTCCGTCCTCGGGTTGTTCGGAGCGGCGACTCGCGAGCAACCACGGGAGCGGCGAGCGAGAGAGTTCAACCGCTTGCAGGACACGGTCCTAGCGCCGAGCGTCTGGCGTTTCGTGCTGGGAGCCACGTCTTCTGCGAAGTTGGAACGCATATTAGATCGTCTGGCTTGAAATTCCCAAATCCTTCTCCTTTCGGCACTTTAATAGGCTAGAACGGAGATAGGAAACCGAAAGCTATATAGAGTAACCGAAGCCGCGATTAAAATGTCTTGTTAACTGATATTGAAATCGCTCATCTCCGAGGCTTTAAACAGACTTTAAATAGACTTTAAACAATTCTTTCACCGTACAAATAAACGCACGCTTTGGAGTTTGATTGCATCTAGCAGATCCAAATGAAGCTTTCCTTTACCCCATTTCTCCAAATCCTACTCAAACAGCTCTCCATGCAGCCTACATACGGTGTCCCTTTTCTCGAACCTCCCAGCAATCACAATCCATAAACGCTTAGATAGTCAAACTCCAAAGCGTGCATTCATTTGTACGGTTGTAAGAATTGTTTAAAGTCGAAGAACTCGGTAGAAAGTCACGGTGGACAACGACTGAACATCGACCGGTTGGATCAATTGGTTGTGGTCAAAGGCACTCTGGTGAGAAACTGGAAAATTGATGAGAAACCTTGCGGATGTAATAGGAAAGATGGAATCTCAGAGTTTTGTGTAAAGTGTGGTAGGAATTCAAGAACAATGGTATTTTATTTTTAGGTTTTTAGGTTATTTTCTAAGCCAAGCACTGTAGCAAGCCAAGCACTGTTCATTGTTTCTGCGCCGGCGACGGTGGTGGTTATGCCCACACCTACTGTACGACCGCAGTAAAACCACGGATTCCACCGATTTTTGAGATCACTTTTGTTCCCGATTCATTAATTATGGGATAACAGAAGAGATGGCTTGAAAATATAAAGCATCGCTTGAAAAGCTGTGGATAACTGACAGTTCTATCCGCTCGCAACGGAAGCATCATGTAGTTAAGGCCAACGTAGTAGTCTTAATATCCAACAGCGATCGTTGCTTTAAAACAGTACTGAACTCTGCATCATCAATGATCTAAAACTTCATTTCCATAATTGCGCTGTGATAGCGCTCTCTCTTTAGGATCGCTGCCGGAATTGTTGGGCACATCCCGTAAGCTGGTTGGATCTGTGTCAAAATCCATCGCCGTCGTTTTCGATCACAGGATTGCGGCTTGCTCAGAGCCGTGCTTGTGTTTGTGGTAATGTCGGAGCACATATATACTCGTAAAAGTTAAATTGGATCAACTTCCTCGAATTCTTTTTTTAAGTTGCTCCAAGGGTGCACGCTGCAGTCTAAAGACCCAGGTCAAACATGCCTTTCGCCACTGGTCACAATATGTACATAGTAGTTCCTCTCACCCGGTCTTTCATTTATCAAAGGGATTTTTCTATTTTCTTCATATGTGTACGGAATGCTAACATACGTCGTTTTCAAAGAGAAGTTTCGAAGAAATTAAGATTTCTATAACTTTGCAAGATCAATCATCCAGATCCTTTTGTTGGTCGACCGGAACTTGTAGGAGAAGACGTGAATTAACTAGCCTCAAATAAGATGTTAGAAATTTCAGAATAAAATTCAGAATCCGAGCTTAGAGAGTTTTGGCTTAATAGGTAGAAAACTTGAAAGCAAGAAAAAGAAAGCAGTTAGGAAGTATTAATCAAGTCTATGTGCAGGCGGCTTGTTGGTCTCGCAACTCACCTCCTGAGCTCTCCTATCAAGGATACGATGACTTCAATTCATACCGCGCGTGAACTCGGCGTCCGAGCATTGCTTTCGCTTCCCAATCGGGATATTTTCAGCACGTTGCGGACAGCCGGCTTGATCCCATGCCCATAGGAGTGAAATCTGCAAAGTTCCTTTCTGATACCTGAGAATGGACTCGCAAGTCGTACGGGAATTCAATGGCGAGGTGAGTTTTGGCTTCTTCTTTGACTTTATAACCAGAATTTAGATGACCTCTCTCTTCGATATAAAGCCTCCTATCAGTAAGGCGAAGATTGTGGACATCACGAAATCAGCCATGAAGGCTATCAAATACTACAAACATGTTGTTTTCATCGTCGAGAAGTTTTTGCAGAAGGTTTGTGGCAAAGAAGTATTTCGTTCTAATGAGTTCTATTTTCAGTGCAAACCGGAGTACAAGATTCCAGGTCTTTATGTGATTGATTCTGTCGTCCGACAGTCGCAGCATCAACACAAGGATCGTGACGTTTTCGGTCCTCGGTTTGCACAGAACATCAAGGCCACTCTCGGAATTCTCATGAATTGTTCCTCTTCTGACAAAGTTTGTACTGTACATTTGTTCCTAAAATCAACCAAATCGCTTTCAGCTACGAATCGTACGTGTTCTGAATTTATGGAAAAGTGGCAAGGTCTTCGAAGAATCTTTGGTGGATGAGCTGCTCGCCTACTGCAGTGAAAATGGCCTCGAAACGGACGTTCAGTCCGTTGAGATGAAGGTGAAGGGAACGAAGGCAAATATGGAGATTTATTCGGCTCCAAACCCACGAAAGCGCCGGAAGAATGACGATGAGGAAGAGTCTCCACCGCAAATCAACCCCAAACCTCCCGTTTCACCGCCACCACCCGTGGAATCAACCGAGCCCAGCGAAACAGTTCCAGAAAATGGAATCAGCGAGAGGGAACTTCTGGACCTCATCCGATCTGTGAACCTGGATCTCGGAGGGGCATTCAGTTCGGATCTCCGGTTGCTCCGAAACGCGCATCTTTTAGTAAACGAGAAGCTGGTGAAGCAGCGCGAACTAGATACAAACAGCCACGGAAGCATCCAGAAATTGCTCACCCACGAGTTCGATTACAGCGATGAAGACAGTGGGGACGAAATGCCTCCGAAGCCTCCCGTTAGGGAAGCAGAGCCCTTGGCCCGTGAAGAAGTTATCAGGATTGCCGGGAGGATCTTGGATCACGAAGAAATCAAGTCACAAATCAAAAAGATGGCAGAAGCGAAGATTCAGGAGATGAACGGGCAGTTTTTGGGTCCGAACGCCATGCCTCGAACTCCGGTTCCCATGTCCGAGTCCTTCGGGGCTCCACTTCCTCCGGTCACTGCCTTCAATTCTTCAATTCCACCTCCAAGCATGGTATGAGTGACTCTTAGGTTCGTTATTTAAATTTCAATTTCAGCCTACTTATCCAATTCAAACTGCACCTTCAGTGGAATTCAACACTTCACTTCACGCGGAAATTCCTGGATCCTCGGCGTTTTCTGTTCCTCCTCCCGCTTTTGGGGTAACCTGATGATCACAACTCAGCGATTAAGCGAATTTATTCAGGCTTTTACCCATGGTGAAAACCGTGACGTGCGTTTGCAGCGGAAAAGAAGCCGATCTCCGCGAGCCGAAAATGATTTTGGGAACAACGGTCACATGGACAGAGAAATGGAGCGCGAACGTAGAAAGTTGTGCCTCCCGTACCGGACCAAACCGGGACACATGCTAAGTAGGTCGTGAATTCTTCGGCTCATTTAATTTCTCTGATTCCAGTTGGTTCTTGCACTATTTGGCTTGGAAAGCTGCCTGTAAATACCGGTGAAAATGATATTCGATCGGCCTTGTCCGAAATGGGTGACCCTCTACGTGTAAATGTCCTCCCAATGAGAGCCTGCGCCTACGTTACTATGAGGGACAGAAAAAGCGCAGCAAAAATAGTTGATAGGTTGAAGAATAGCCTTCAGATCTCTAGAAAATTTGTGAAGGTATTGTTAATAAAACTGAAGACGGGCGCATGACAGTTTTGGTTGTAATTTTAGCTCGATTGGGCGCCCGGACAGATGGTGAAGGACCGCTTTAAGAACTACTGGAATGGAGAGTACGGCGTTACCGAAATTCCCTATGGTGAGATCCCAGCGGACATCGAATCGCTTTTGGACAATGTCTATGTGGACGTTCCTTCGCTGCCCGACCACCTAAAGGGCAGGTTTGGCGAAAACTGCGAAAAGCCCGGGCCTGAACCTGTTATGGCTCCAGCTCCTCTTCCGACTGGCTCAGCTCCCCCGGTGCAGCTACCACCTTCGTTGATTCCACCACTTCCTCCAGGGGTGCCGCAATTACCCGCTGGATTTCCGTCTGCTCAGTTTTCTTATGGGTGTAAGACTGATCAGTTCCAATGAACTTATCTCACGATTTCTTTCAGTGTCTCCTGCGGCTCAGGCTCTCCAGTTTCTCCCACCTGGGTTCCCGCTGACCACTTTGCTGGCTCAGGAGTCTCTGCAGAATTCCACTGTCACAGCAGCTGCGGGATTAGCCTCCTCAGTACCTCCTCCTGGCGCTCGTCCTCCGATGATGCAAGGCAATGGAAACTTCCGTGGACCGCCACCTTTTGAGCGTATGTTTTGTGTGCATTTGACTCCATAAGTTTGCTTCAGCTCGAGGAAACCGCGGTATGACGTCACCAAGAGGTGGGTTCCGTCCTCCGTTCTACGGAAGCAACCGCGGACGCGGTGGTCATTTTAACCAGAACCTGCGACATCCTCCTCCACCAAACCGTTTCGGGCCTCCAGGAGGATTTCCTCAGGTATACAATCTCTTCAAAGCGCTTATTAAATCTGTTTTTGCAGGACATGACTCGACCTCCTCCTCACATGGCGCCATTTTCTCCTCCTCCATTCGATCCGCAGCTTTCCAAGGAGTTCCTGGCAGCTGGTGGCGATCGGCCACGTAGATCACGCCTTTTTCAAAGTGAACAGCCAAGGGTATGATTTACAATATTTATACGGTAGCAAATTTCAACGTTTTCAGAGTTCTTCCCCAGTTCCTGAACCCACCCCATCTCAACCCGTTACGGGGCACACCGTCACTCCGCCATCATAAATTCCAACGAGCTATCTCATTGCGCATTTGTGGCCTCCGTTTATGGTTTGGCTTTAACCGACCATATTTCGTCCGTTAGATTGTTATAAAATTCCCTATTTTTGCGCTAATACAAGTTATTAGTTGTAGTGTGTTTATTCGGCCAAAGTCTCTTTCCTGGAACGGAAGAGCCCGGGAGTTCATATTGGAAAGTTACCAGCTCTGTAGACGGAAGCGATCTCGCGTCACACAGTGTGATACGCAGTTTACAGGATTCCTTTAGGGATTATGGGTTGTCCACTTTATCGCTTTGGTTCTTCGCTCTTCTTCTCGTGGTACGAGCACGCCTGCCTTCTGACGGATTAGCTTCTTCCGTTGACGTCGTGGAGGAGGCGCCGATAAGACTTCAGTTGACACTGTTGCCTGCATCTACCGCTCAAAGGTAAGCTACAGTACTCATCGCAACTCTGCAAGGGTTTGTTGTCTTCTTTCATTTGCTATTTTAGTGAGAATCGCTCTGAGGTCTCTTTAGATGTTCTATTAATAGGTGATCAAATGAAATTGTGTATATTGTAGTACCTGAGCAGCCGCGAATATCCACCTTCCTATATGATTTCACTGTTTTCAGATGCGAAATTTATCTTCTCGCCTTCTCAAAACTGTTTTCCTGCTCATTTTCTTCTTCAAACTGCTCTTCAGTGCACTCGCTGTTGCTCGTTTATGATTAAGAGAGATCCAGAATAATTGCTGAAATCATTTCCCCCTTCTGACTTTCTGCTTCTTCAAATCGTAGAGCAATTCGCGAACTTCCGAAAGACTTGAGATTCGAACGTCCTCTAGCTTTGCTTGTAGAATTCAGTTGCTACGGGTTCTTCACACAATAAATGTTCTTTGGATAAACTCCTCAAAACCTCTTCAGAAAAGCTTTGATAACATCGTCAAGGAAACTCGGGACAAAAAAGCGTTAGAACACGTTCAAAGCCGAGAGGGTCCCACAACGCGCGCCGTGATGGCGCGGTTTGCATCGCTCTGCAATCTACGAATCTCCACTTCTTAAAAACGTTCGGATTCGGAATTTGGCTTCCGCCTCACGTTCTCCGCCGCGATCTGGGTCACGTGTTCGCCGTTTTGAAGTCGTTGGCCTTGAAGCTGAGTTGTTCGCGCGTTGGCCTCAAGGGGATACCGTTCCGCAATACGGTAGGGTGTGGCTGTTGGATGTTTTCGCACGCACCCTTAATCGTTTTTATGTTATTACAGATTCAATTATGAAAGCCGCTAAGAAAGCAGGACGTCCGGTCAAGAGGAAGGCGTCCGGCGCGTCCACGGGAACGACAAGCGATGCGAAGGACGTCGAACCGCAGCCGCAATCCGAACCGACGACCTCTCGGACGAAGCGAGTGAAGCACGAACTCCTCACGCAGGCCAACTACGTCCCGAAGATAGCCGCCGAGCGAGTTCTAAGCTGCGGTGAAGGTCCGCAGCTTGGCCATCCAGGCCGCAATACGACTAAGAAGCCTCGCCACGTATCGGCTTTGCCCGAGGGTCTAACCTTCGTTCAGGTGAGTTTTGTTCGAAGTAGCTCTAAACGACTCTACATCGTTCTAGGCCGTTGCTGGCGGTGTCCACTCCTTTCTGCTGACCAGCGATGGTCAGGTTTACGGATGTGGAGTCAACGAAAAAGGAACCGTTCCGGTGGAAGGCGTCGACCGCGAGGAAACCACCGACGAGTTCAAGCTGCTCCAAATTCCCGAAAACCTAAAGAAGCATGGAAAGGTAAGATTTTTAATGCAGATGAAGTTTCGGTATTAGGATATTTTTAATTAAGGTTGTCATGCTCGCCGCTGGTGCCAGCTTCACGGCCGCCCTTACCGAGAAAGGCACAGTGTTCGCTTGGGGAAATCTCCGCGATGCGTCCGGGAACATCGACTCGCACTCGATTCTCCAAGATATGCAGAAGGAGCCCACTGTCATCAACAACCACAAATCAACCCTCGTTGTCAAGGTATAAATCACCGTTTTTTTCTTGCGATCTGATTAGTAGAGATTTTAGATTGTAGCTGGGGAGAACCATCTCCTTATGCTTTCGAACCAAGGTGAAGTTTTGTCTTTCGGCGACGGAACCCAGGGTCAACTCGGCCGCACTATGCGCACCTCGCATATCAGATCAAGTAAGTGGTCAATCCACTAATTCTCAAAACTATCTTGTGCTAGATTACATGGTTGACAACACTGGCACCTCTCGGCGCCTCGTCGTTTACCTGCGGGACGGCCGCAAGGACAGCCGAGCCGTGGACATCATGGCTGGTGGATACTGGTCGCTGGTCCGAGTTGAGGATGGACGTTGGTTCGCCTTCGGTCTCAACAATTACGGGCAGATCGGTGTTCCTCTTCCTGCGGAAGCCGAGGAAGCCGGCGGTGAAAACCCTGGTGATAATATGCAAGGTAAGTGGCAATCAATGGCTTATTCTCATTTTTTCCAATGCTAGCCGATGAAACAGATTATCACGTGTACCTTCCTAAGGTGGCAACAGAATTTGGGACTGTCGAGGATATCACCCATATCCAAGGAGTGCACCACACTGTTTGCCGATCGTCGGATGGCCACATTTACGCCATAGGAAAGAACACTGACAACGCGCTCGGCTTGGGCACGTGGACTGGAAACGATGACAACGAGCACTGGCGCTACACCACTCTTCAGAAGGTTCCTGTCCCCGTGGAAGAGGGTGACACAGTCGCCGGAGTGACCGCCACAATCGGCTGTTCCATCGCCTGGACCGAAAATGGTATCACGAATTCTTAATTGACTTCTTCTGACTTACAGTGATTTAGGTGACGCCTACGGCTTTGGCTGTGACACCGTCGGGCAAACCGGATTAGGATTCTCAGAAGGAGATATCGCGCCTTCGCCGGAGAAGATCACTTCAGCGCACCTGAACGGTTTCAAGATCCTGTCGGTGTCCCTCGCGGACACTCACGCACTTCTTCTCGCAACCAAGAAGGAGGAAACCTCTTCCGAATAACGTCTTCAGCAGGCTCGTACTTACCGAATCCGGTATCAATTAACAGCCTATCGTTATCATTGTTAAATCTAATCCGTTATTACGACATTGTTAGAAATTTTGTAGGTTATGCTCATGTCAGGATTGTTCCATCCTTTGAAATTGTGAATTTCGCACTGCCTGTTGTATAAAGCTGACACGCGATGGGTCGTTTGTAGAGCGGAATCAAATAGATTTTGATAACGGCGGGAGATTGCGGAGTGTTTGCTAACGTGTAGTGTTTCGATGAAAACAGTCTTCGCCTTTGAAAGCGCTGGCGATGGACCTATGATGAACACTTCTTTATCGAACGCTACATTTTTGGCCTTGTGACCGTCACATGAATTCGTAGGTTTCAAAGAATTTTGCAATTTGTGAGGCAGTATTTATGTTTTCTAAAAAGAGGTTCGTTGACATAAGATATTTTTATTATCACCTCACGGCTCTGTTGGTTTCCAATTATCTCTTCTTCTTTGGTGCAGATGGACTTTCCTTTGAAGATCAAATACAGCGATTCCTTGTCGATCTGCACGAATCTCATAATAAGCAAAATAAGCACGGGGAATGCTGATGAAAGAACGTGCGAATCCGCGATAAGAGCGGATGTTGCAATAAACGTGAGCGATGGTGGCCACAAAACGGCAGTTCAAAGGTTTCCTTGGTCACTTTGTCCGCCGTGCGAACCAGCCTGGTGAAGTGAGCGCAGAAGAGCGGCAGCTTACGGTGATAAGAGGCCGGAAGGAGATAAGCGGCAAATTACGAAGATCGCATCTTTTAACTCACCGAGAAGCCGGAAAGTTTTGGGATCGTCTCGAAGGAGAACATATGAGGGAGCGATTACGGTGCGGTTTGGTGCTTCTCAACTTCTTTGGAGGCTACAAATAACACGCGACTTTTCATGGCTTCTGTTTGTTATCGCGACCCGCAGGGAGCAGTCCAGCTCCTTCTCGGCACGCCATGATGACGTCTTCGAGCCCAGGATTCCTTTGAATCCTAGGCGACCACACATCAGCGTTAAGAATCGTCTGGCTGGTTTTAATAATCTTTGTATTTTCTCTTCTTTATGTGCCTCCCGAAAATGTGGGTGGATGTAACCTTCTGCAGAGAAACGTCCTACGCCTTGTTTCTTGCTGGTTCCAGCCATGCGGAACCGGCGAATTCGACCGTACCTTTTGAGTGAATCACAGATCTTCGCCGCCTATGGATCAGAACTCATCGTATGTGTTCCCGTGACACCGAAAGATCACTTTCGCTCCTCTGGATTCCTTTGAATCACAACTCTTATCTGCACGAACAGAGAGTTACCGGACCCTTTTACAAAACAAAAAATGACGTCCGATTGAGAAAACGGCCATCTGCTAAGACCGAGGATCCTCTGGACACGAAGATCCAAACCCAAATTTAGAACTCGGGTTTTGTGTGACGTCGAAGCGAAGATACAGTCGAGCAGCGGTTTACGACTCCTACCGCATACCGGAGATGTCCTTTGTACCCGACAGGAAGCCGCGTGCGAAGCACGCTTGTTCTACGTTTGGGGCGATAGTGGAAGCCGCGGTCGGTCATTCTTTGCACCGCATTCTTTGAGGTTCGCTCAAACCGATCTTCTGCCACTTTTGGCTCTTTCTCCAGAAAGTAATCTTCGTTCCGCGGTTGCATTTCTGGCTTTTGAAATTAAGCGCCATCTTCTCGGGATTGCTTGTGCTTCACCTTTCCTTTTAAGAGAAGAGATTGTAAATGTTTCTCTTTACTCGATTATCGGTTTTGCTACTTTGCACCTATTTGCGCGAAGAAAAGAATTCTGGTACGCACTTTTCGTTAAGAATTTTGCGCAGGTTTCTGCCTCCCGTTTCAGGAAGGCGAGGTTTTCTTTCGTAATTCCACTCTCATATTTCGCAGATCTCAGCAGCGGGCTCCGCAAAGCAAAAAAAAACCGAGTCAGTCAAACGCGTCCGGAAGTGATTTTGCGAACGCAATACGCCCGCCTTGCCATGTTCTACGTGGCTGGCAGCTTACAGCAGTCTCCAAATCGTGCTTCCTCACATCACTTGAACTACTGACTCATGCGCGATTTCTCTTTAGATGCCAATTTTAAGTCAGTACGATCCGGAATCTTATCGGTGGTGACGTGCTTGGATTCCTTAAAGGCGCTTAGAACACGGCCGTCTTACAACTCACTGAACAAATTCAGTTTCGTACCTCAGTTGGCATTTCTGCCCACTTTGACTGGTGATCCTACCGTAATCGTTCCTGCAGACCATTTGACCCCACTCCTTCCCCTCATCTTCCGTTGTTTTCACAAATTTACCGAAATAGATGAGAGATGGAAGAAGAAATGATAACAAACGCACGTCGCCGGGTGTTCAATGCTCCGACCCCGATTATGCTTCTGGACTATCCTATCGGATTCTCCGCCCGTTGTCTTCTGAAAACTATCTTTGTCGATGAACCCCATATTCAACTGATCTCGGTGATCTTTCTACAAATCGCCCGTAGAAATGTAAGCGGGAAAATGCGAATCGTTCGATTTGTGCCTGCACAGATTGTCGTACTCGAAACTACAAAAGCTACTGCTAATCCGCTACGTCAGCGTCTTTCCGGTTCTTTGTGAACAAGGGCATCCACCCATCTGATCTGTGATTCGGTCCGTTTCCCCAATCCGCTTCTTTTTATCGCCGATCCGAGCAAATGTCGTCGACAAAAGCTACGGTAACACGTCGGCTACAGATCGAAGTGACGTCAAAGGGTGGCGCGAGGGAGGGTGCGAGTTCCCCGGCCGCGTTTGAACTTTCAACTATTCGTCTTCAACCGCTTTATTTCGAAACGTGCTTCCGAACGCCGTCGCCGAGGGGCGGAGATCTCTCAAGACCCGATTCGGTCCTTTCCTCCAATATTCTGCAAAGTGCCGCTTCACGTGGTGTCAGTCGCTCCTCCGCAATCCTTATCTCCCAAGTGTTCCCCCGTCTTTCCATTTCGTAACGTGGCCCCGTACCAGCGTCGAATTCGTGAATCCCTATTAGCACGCATGTAGATTATGCTCTTTCTGTCGATGTACCGTCAGGTTCCTAGAACCACACTCAAAGTTCCATAAACTCTGCAAAACGAAGCCTCGTTGTACACCTGTTTTCCTCAAATAATCGTGATGTGATGCAATCGTGCATCGAGATGATCTCCGCCACTGTTCTTTGCTCTGTCCACTCAACCCATCGCCTTTCAGATCCATGTTCCGCCAGAGTTTTGTCCTCCTCTTCTTTGTTCTCGCCGTTGTTTACTCCGATTGCGGATGCGGTCCCAGGTGCTACAAGTACTCCAATGCGCGGCACTGCTCGAGATGTTGCTCGGCTACTGTACGTCGTTCCGTGGACTATCTACTTCACCCGGCTGCCTACGCAGAGACCGTCGACGGACCAGGATCTGCACATGAATCCCACGAGAATGTCGATAACACGTTCTACGAAATCATCGCCAATGTTCTCCATCAAACTCGACGTCGCAACCCTAGATTCTTTCGCAGATAGATGCAAATTCTCCACTTTTCCACCGAAATCGCACGAAATCTACAGTAACCAGTATCTGGTCTGCCAAGAAGAAACGGGTAGCTAAATGCTTAATCACTCTATTCGGAGCATAATATGTATGTGAGTGTTTGTTCCATGATTCAGTTCCTTTCGAGCATAAATATGTTTTGTTCAACGTTTACCACGATGAAGTTCTCCTTAAGATTTATTGAAGCTAAATATCACAGTTCGTTCGAGATCTTGTCGTCATTTCTCCCCTAATCTTGCATCATTCTTGTGCCACACGTTGGCTCTCTTCAACTTTTTCTGCCTTCGAATTGGTTTGTTTCGGTTCTCTCAGAAATTTGAGATCTTTACAAAGCGCGGTGCCTAGCTCCACGCAAAAGGGGACAAAGGCCAGAGCGAGTATTCTTGTCCTCCAGAAGAAGCCGAAAATCTGGAACCGAAGTTGTGCTGGTTGCACTGAGAAAAGGGAACTCACGAGTGCGGAGGCGTAGAAAGTGAGTTCGGAGATTTGAGCCCCGACCTGGAACACGATCAGCATGGGGGGCACCACCGATTTTCCGGTGCGACGTCGAACATGCGCTAGCGTCGCCGAGAGCATTCCTGAAGACTGCGCTACCAGATTCACTCCCTAAAAAGCCGATCCTTTTCCGAGTGCATTTACCAGTGACGTGCAATTCCTTTTGGACCGCGTTAAGACCAAAGAACGCGTTCAGTTGTAACAAATGCACCCAGCTGAACCTAAACAGTCATTTCCATCCGATCTAGGTGCGATCACACCCAAATTTCCTTTAGGTTTGTGGTCGGTGCGCAGGTTTTTCGTTACGTTGTGTAAAAGGGATGGGGAAAAATGTGTCCAGCAGCGCACATGGGGGTTTTGCGGATGGAAAACTGCGTCAAACGGGGATTTTCAGTTCTTAAAAATATTCTTCAGTCTTTTACGGGCAGAGAATGGACCCACGGTACGACCGACCGCTGCCTTAGAACTCCTGTGGTTTCATCCTAGCAGTGGACAATTTCAGCTGTTTACTTTGCATTTTGTGCCCAGTTCCTCTTAACGAGCATTCAAGATCTCAAATGAAAATTTTGTGCTTTTGCCTGCCGATAAGGAAAATCATCCGGAAACAATTGTGGGTTTTGATATCTTAAATTTCGGTTATTTAACGGCTCTACGTATTAGATACGAATGGGGGCGTCAACTCACATCAAGCAGCATGAAGATACGGTACAGAGGCAATAAAAGGACACCTGACATCACCGGAAGCGTGGTGACCAGCGAAGAGATCGTCAAACAAACAAAAGCGATCGAAGCGATTCTGTAAAAGGAAAATATATCGGGGGACTTCCTGTTAGCCGCCTCGTAGTCCACTTGCTAAATGAGAACCATTGCTCCAGTTTCAGCTTGTGATCAAACCTCCATCAGCCTGCATCGCGCCATATAAAGCACAGTTCGGATGGAAAACACCAAAATCGACCAAATTATTACGAACTCCGAGTCCAAAGGATTCTTCTCATCGGATTCGTTTTGGAACGACCATCCCACAAATGTCGCAGAAACAATTATCCGGAGGTGAAGAAAAAGGTGGAATTCGCGGCTAAGGATCTTCGCTATTAAGCTGAGGAAAACTCGTCTTCGGCTTCCAATATCAGATTCGGACGTATCGAGCCATATCAGCGAAACAACGAAAACAATTAGGTAGATGAGCCCAGCTTTCTAAAATCTTGGAAAAGTACTTTACTTTTTCCACTTGATCTTACCATGATTCGATCGAATTCTACTAAATCAAACACAAACGCCTGCTCGGCTAGCCAATCCAAGATATTTTCGGCGGTCGTTTCGTTGTACAGCTGGGTCACATATCGTGCTTTGGCCACAAGAGTACTCCACCGGGCATCTTAAAAACGAAGCAACTAGAAATCAACTGAAAGATAATGCCACCTCTATAGGACAAGAATCGTTTGGAGGCTATTGGATGATCGATCAGAGCTGCATCACTTGTTCCGGGTACAAGGGAAAATGGACATGAAACTGGAGAATGTTGGAATAAACCGCCTACTTCCGATCGGGAAAGTTGGTCGATAGGAACGTACAGTAGGAGAAACTCGCAGCATATCTTGACCACGATTACCGACAAAATGACCAACCAAGACTTCATTCTGTCCAACACCCTGAAATAACATTGGAGTCGAATCGAAGCGATTACCAAGTATTATCGACTAAAGTGTCCAGTAATCCACAATTCAGAACATCACTTTCTCTGACATCAGCAGTAACTTCATCACCAACTCGAAATCCTATTTCTACTACAACGCAGTTGACCCCGACCCACCTCAGACGATACGACCAAAGGCGAGCGACAACTAAGGTTGCGCTTACCTCTGTGAAACAGCCGCAGGTCAGGAACCTCAGCAAGCAACAACACCACTGGTTTGATCCAAACATCAACAATTTTATTGAAAACAATAAAAAAACAAATTGCGCTTTAGCGCTTGCCACCGACGCGGGGCGCGGCCTGCTTGGTCTGCTTGGGAGCCTTCACCTTGGCTTGAGCGGCCTTCTTCTCCTGCAACAATAGCAATAATTATTGGGAAAGACGTTAAAGAGAACTTACTACTTTGGGTTGCTTGGCTTTCTTCTCGGCACGGGCGGCGCGGATGGTTTCCTTGGCGCTCTTGACGGCCTGCTCACGCTGGGCACGACGGAACTCGGGCTTCTGGTTACGCTGGGCAAGGATGGATTCGAGGGAGACGTTTCCGATGGCGCGGGTAGCGACCTGGGCGACGCGCTTCACACGGCGCTTGGTGGTGTGGTCATCGGCGTGGATTCCCTGAAAACAACCGAACTCTAGGACCAAACTGCGATACGCATCACTTACCTTCTTGTGCTTGCGGCGGTACAGAACAGTCCAGCGGATCTCACGAGGGTTGCGCTTCAGGGCCCACGAAGCGCGCTGGCACTTCTTGTTCAGGTAGATCTGGACCTTTCCGTCGGCGCGGATGAGACGCTTTCCGTGTCCAGGGTGGATCTTGTATCCGGAGTAAACGCAGGTTTCCAACTTCATTATACCCTACTGCAAGCAAAGTTTGCATTAACATTTCGTTTTAACGTTTATATTTTCGTCACGAACGGCGCTAAATTGCAACATTGCTGATTTGACTACTAGGTCTAATTTATAGTCCATAAAGCACGAATCTAACGGAATTGTGGACAACCAAATAAGATTTGACGCGAAAAGCTGACCTTAGCGCAAGTAAATCGTGAACATCAAAAATGAGACAAGATTATCGAGGAGCATATTACACGCGACTGGCTGGCTGGCGTGAGACGCTAGCGAGACAGAAATCTGCCGAAAAGAGAAAACTTCGGAAAAAAGGCTTCCAAAATCAGATCGCCGACGTCGCGGACGCTCCGTCGCTCCCACATTTTAGGCCACCCGATTCAAACGCGAGGATAGTAGCTGCAGAGGAAACCTCGAACGTTCGGCACCGTTGATTTCTCCGAGCAGCGCGATCAGCGGCACTCTGGAACTCCAAGCCTTTTCACTTGCATAGAATGCTCCCAAGACCCAAAGTGAGGTTCAGACTGAGATTCAGCCCGGTTTTTATGATATCGAATGGCAAACAAGCGTTACTGGATCTCCTTTTGGCAGTAAATTTGATTTTTACTTTTAAAATTTTTGGTCCCACCACGACATTCGTTTACGGTACTTCGCGAGCCTGGACGAGCGACGGCAAGCGAAGTCTGAATTTCTTTCGCGATTCTTTTGGAGCGGCGACTTAACAGGCGACGTTGCCAAATTGGTTTGATTCGCCTTCTATTTTGTTCCGAAATCAGCTTGAAACGTGTTTTGCTTGGATTATTCCAGTAAGGAGAGCATGTCCGCCAAGCGAGTGCGCGGTTTTTTCGCGAGGAGTATAGAAAAATTTTGACCGAATTTTCGCATATTTCAGGTACATTCACAAACTCGGATCTGCAATCATGTTGATGCCCAAGCTTAACCGCAAGAAGATCTACGAGCACCTCTTCGAGGAGGGAGTCTGCGTCGCCAAGAAGGACTTCCAGCTCAAGTCTCACCCCGAAATCAAGGAAGTCAGCAACCTCGAAGTTATCAAGGCCTGCAAGGTAAGTCGGTTTCATTTTATTTCTCAAAAACATGGGTCGTTCGGCAACGTTTACCAAGCCATCATGCGAGTACTAAGCATAGCTGGTATGGAGTTTGCCGGAAATTATTGTGCAAGCGGATATGTTCCTTATCTGTCGTTGGTTAAGGGTTATTATCTGTTTCCTACATGTGAAAAGTACCAAGAGAATAAGACTTGTTGGAGTTAAATAGCTTTGACTTTGGGTATTTGCAGAGTCTGGCTTCCCGTGAACTGGTCAAGGAGCAGTTCGCCTGGCGCCACTATTACTTCTACCTTACCGATGACGGAATCAAGTACCTCCGTGATTACCTTGGACTGACCGAGGACGTCATCCCTGCCACCCACAAGGTTGCCCGCGCCGAGCGTCCCGCTTTCGGAAGCAAGTCTATTGCCGGTCAGTTTCTTCTCCTTACTTCTGGTTTTGAAAAGAATTTATTTCAGGAGGTCCCAAGGGAGATGGAGAGCGCGCCGGATACCGTGCCGCCACCGAGAAGGCCACTGAAGCCGGACCTGGAGCTGCCCCCGTCCGCCCCGGATTCGGACGTGGTGAACCCCAGCAACAATAAACATCTCATGTATTGTTATTTGTTTTCACAAAATATTAAAGTTGTTGATGTTTAAGGGGTAAAATTGTTGTCCTTAAATGAACGGTTTGAATTTTTTAGCTTGTTTTGGGTGCAGAGTTTGCGTATGACTAGCAGGCGCAGGGTTGGTTCCGCTTGTCATCGATCGTTTCAAAAGGGTTAGACAAAAGAAGCGTTGAATAATGATTATAGGACATTTAGGTAACAGATAATTGAGTCGAATGTCCGTACACACTAGTTAGTAAGCCTTGTCGTTTCGTTTCACGAACATGAGATGTCAGGAAAAATATGCGCGTTACAATTCTGCAAACGCTAAACATCCAAGATTATCGGGGATGCCAATGACCACGCGCGCCAGTTCCGTACGATTTGTGGTTAAAAATGTCACTAGCTATCACAGTGCACAATGTTATCGCCAGTAACACGCTAATCCTGACAACGAAGACCATAGTTCTAGCAATTGAACCACGCGCATTAGCAGTTACTCAAATTGTCGTTATTCAAACGTCCAGTCACTCATCTGTTCAACGGGACCCAATCGGTGAAACGCGATTGCAAAAGCAGATGGCGCTGTTTTAGTTGTATTCGGGCCAAACGGGAACGCGACCTCCGGCTAGACTTTCCAACCCATACACAGACGCTACCTGTCTCCGGAACTTCACTTCTAATACTACCTCAATTAAGCGAGCGGCCGCTCGAACTCAGCGTTCTCTTCGTCAATCTTCCAATACAACACTTTCCAACTTTTTTCGCATTACCACACTTTAGCTCCATATTACAGTTAAGCTTGATCCGTCATACCGAGGTCGATAGATGCCAGAACCCTTGAAGTGGTTTGGACTATTCTCAGAATCGCTAAGTTCTTCAGTCAAACCAAAACGACCTGAGCGCCTGAGTTCCTGTAGAAGTGCTCGACATTGTCTCGATAGGCCAAAGCAGCGAAGTCTTGAGGAGCTGAAAGAAATGACGGAATCATAATGAGTTTTGACAAGAGCAAGCACATGGACACTGAGGAATTTATGTACTCTGAATAACCCTTTGTGAATATAATAATCATTAACGCTGAAGGCAGAAAATGGTTGTGGGGATCCAGCATTATACGAATGAAAACGCACACCAGAAGAAACTCTTAGTCACAATTTCGAAGATGAACAGTGGGATCCGAAAATATCAGAAAAACTACGAAATGAACCCGTATGTTTTATCGGTCAGTGCTCAGAGGCAACCGGAAACAAGAGACATGAGCAAAGTGGATAGAACAGCATGAACGCAAATGGCTGAAAGGAGAATCAGCTCTTCCTGCATCTTTTTGTATATCCATTCGCAGTTGCGTACGTCGGGCTGTGCTGCCTTTTGCGGTGGCGGTGGACTTGAGAAGTTAAGAAATTGTTGAGATCTGGAGCAGAGTTGCGACTGGGAATTGAATTGATGTTGTGTGCCGAATTCGGGTTTGTGAGCGCCTGAAATAAGAGTTACTAGAAACATATTTTAGGAGTACACAACCTGTTGAAACAAAAGAACTCCGCTCGGTTCATGGTTCTGATAACCTGTTGTCCTGTGATTCGGTGAGCCCCGAAAAGCGAGGTCCGACAAAGCTTCGGGAGGTATAAGAGCGGCCTTCGAAAGATGGTTGATGAGAATCTGGGCGTCGAACTGAAAATACATCACTTATTTCAACAAATGTATGGATGCAGTGTTACCCTTGACGCAACTCGGCATGCAGCAAGTAGTTCCTTGGCCAGCGTTTGCCTGCCTATCTGGATTCCGCGTTCCATTGCTCTCTTCTTTGCATCAACTCCACTCTTGTAAAGTTGTGTAGTTGTGGTAGCGGCGATCTGAAGATTCCGCCAGTTGCATTCTCTGTAGAGCAGCGCGACGGACTGAGCGCATGTTTCAAAGTCGTTGTAGAACGGCGCTTCGTCGGTGGATTCGTCGACGGGAGGGCTTCGTCTGCTCCCTCCGTTTTCCGACATCCTCGTTCTACAGATTCGGGCAGCTTGCGGCTTCTTGGATGCTGAAACAGAAACTTCCATATGAAAGGCTTCTACGCTCGCCTCGCAGAGTGAATATCAAAATATGGATTTCAATCAGAAATCCGACATGTGGCACGAGTATAAGAAATACGATGAGTTGACTGACTTTGAAGACAAAAACAAGTAGATCCATTCCCTGACAGCACAAAGCTCCAGCCGAAAAAAGGAATATTGTGTTCACCGCTGCATGTCTATCTAACAATCGATCGCGATCGGGACGCGCTTTTCAGTTCTTAGCACGAAATTACAGTGTTAACTTCTATCACATAAAACTAAGTTAGCACAGCCAACAAACCAAGCATCATATTAGAAAAGGAAAGAGCGGAAGCACACCTTCCTCATTCCTAAATATATAAATGGTTATGAAGCAAAGCAGGAACTCACACATTGCTCTCACGTTTTTTGCCACGAGTTAACCGAAAGTCAGTGTAAAACTGTTTTTCTCGTTATAATTTCCTAAGATTTGAAGACAAAAGCTTACAAAAACAAAAGTACTGTAAAGCGATATATCCCGATCCTGGATTGGAAAGACGTTCTACTCGAAGAGCGAGCGGTCCATACAACCCACACCAATATTTACTAACCCACTACACCTCTAAGAATCACAAATCTTCGACTCGGTTTTGCTTTGTTTTCCTGGGCGCCCGGGTCGACGGAATCAGGTCGAAAGCGGACGAGCGAAGATCGACCGCCGACCGCCAGCTGAAATCAGAACTGACGCCGATCCTGGGACTCCCGGCTTCAAACGGGAGTCGTCTAGAGTCCTTGCTCTCAAACTCGTCCCGACCAAAGCGCATCTGCGTTTCTCCTTCGCCTCAGAGCTTCCATCGATCGCCTTTGATTGTTTATCACAAACAATTGTGGAATTCTTCACTGGGACGGGTGTACGGTGGCCACCTTGGCGATTCAGGGAGAACGAGTGATGACCGTAATTGTTGTGGGGTCGGATCGGAGGTCAGAACGAGGCGATTTCCATAATTGTCGCATAACAGAGAAAGAAAACATTTGAAACGAACGAAAATGGGACATCAAATTGCGTAACGTAATATAGTTTTTGGAATCAAGTCGGTGTAAATACTGCTTTCCAGTCCTTGAGTACTGTGTCATTCTGGCCGAGTGGTCTAAGGCGCTGCGTTCAGGTCGCAGTCCTCTTCGGAGGGCGCAGGTTCGAATCCTGCGGATGACAAATTTTTTAAAGCAAACTCTCTTTGCTCTCGCTGCGTGTTCTTCGATTGCTTGACTGATGACCATTAAAGCGTTTAGCCTTGAATGCTCCCCCGACGTAGCCGTCGTGCACCCTATTTTCTACTTATACCGGATCGGGGGCGGCATGCCTTGCCCGCACCTCCCAAGGGGTCTATTAAGGGGTTTCCTTTTGAAAAAAGCACCCGTAAACGCGTGTGAGCAACTCCCTGTGGTTGACGGTGGCGATGCTTGATTCGATTTGCCTTCTTGCGATTTGATTTCTAGGGTTTGAGCTATTCCAGTTCAGCTGCGTTCGTTTATGCGGTGGAGAACATCGCCAAGTGCTTATTGAGATTATATTGCGCCAATGGGGACAATGTTTGCAATTTTGCAGATTCGTCTTTATCATATTTTCCGTTTGGATCGTTAAGAGAAGGAAAAGATATTTTCGTGTCCAGGTTGGTCAGGAGCGGTGCTCGGAGGGCAATCCCACCTTCGAATTTTAGTTCCCTCTTCGCAACCTCGATTCGAATGTTTGCAAATCTCGTTGACCTTCTCGTGTTCTAAGCGGATTCCGTTTGTAATTTTCGAGTTTTTCAGGCCGATGAATTCATAAACCGAAAATGAAACTTTTCGCCGCGTCGCCGCTCCTCTTGGTCTCTGTTTGGTTCTTAGGATCCTGTGCCAAGAGCTGTAAGCATGTGGTCCTCTTCCCTTCCAGTGGCTGTTATTCCCACGACGTGATGATGCGAGAAGTCGGACGTGAGTTTGCGAACGCCAATGTTTCCTGGATCCAGATCTTCATGTACGATTTCGGATTCGGGATCGCCAATATTCCAAGTGAATGGCACCGGATCGTTTTGGACGAAGCGGACGCAGAAGGTGAGCAATTATTGGGCTGGGTTCAAAGTTCGCGTGAAGTCCCAAGAATGCGCGTTTCTTTCGGTTGTAAAAAACGAAATCGGAGAAGACCGGTTCGGGTTCCTTGAAGAGCAGCGGTAAAAGGTGGAACTAGCGCAGAAGGACGGACGTTCTTGCTATATCGAGGGCATGCCAGCAATGTTATGTGACTATGGAATGCAATTGTTTCAAACTTTGCGACAGTTTGAAGTTCTTTCGAGAACAACCTTTGACCTTGCAAAACTCTCCGGAGTTTTTTAATGCTAATGTGATTTATGCATGTACAGGAAACAATCTGATCCGAGAAGGCGGGACTCTCTTCTGGGAAACGAACATTCCCATCGACCAAGATCGTATATGGGACCTTCGCGGGTCGCTGCTCTTCTATAAACTTCTGCAAAGGAACCAGCGACTCTGCTCGAAACTTCTCCGGTCCGAAGAATTCCAGCGATTTAAAGACCAGAACAGTGTGGATCTCGTCGTCGTTGACCACTTTATCCAGGTTATTTCGTAGCTCTATCGACTGACTATAGAAAAGTTTCAGGAATGCTTCACGTCGGTTGCTTCTCTACTCAATACGACGACCGTCCAGTTCTCGAATTGGCCTATCGCGGACGGCTATGTATCCGCTTTGAATCTCCCGGCTCCTCCTGCGTCGGTGCCGAAGACCGGAACGGCATTTTCTTCTCTCAGCATGTCATTTCTGGACAGGCTCCGCAACTTCATTTTCCATCTTTTGATAGTTTTGGCCCGAAGCATCCAAACGTTGATCATCACTTATTTCTTCAGCAGCCAAGGATATGAGGTGGGCAATTCGTTTGGTTTAGGGCAGAAAATCACATTTTATTCAAAAATGACGCGTTTTGTGTTATCTTTTTAACTCCTGGCGCTCTTATTTCAGATAGATCTCTACGACGTCGAGGCTAAACACTTGCTCTACGCCGGCCGGTCCGAATTTCTCGCAGAAGCCCTTCGTCCCATCTCAAACAGAATCAAGCATTTCGGGTGTGCTTCGTGCAGGTATAAGAGTCACCTGGTGCTGTTTTAAATTTAATCCTGATTTAGATCGCCTGAGGACTACCAGTATTCTTACCCTAAACTCAACCCAAGCAGGAAATCACAGCTTTCGATCAACGAAACCCTTATAGTGTGCACAGAACGCAAACATCGTAAATACAACGGAACCAGCAAGACCAAAATCGTTGTGCGTCCCACGGAAGCCGCTAGGGAAAGGAGCATTTTCCAGGGAAGATTTGATCGGCTGGTGGCCGAGTTTCCTGAAATAAACTTCGAGCGATTCGAACGCGGTCCTTTCGTACTCGTTTCGTTCGGAAGCGTTGCCCAGCTCGAAAACATGCCGAAAGCGCTCTTGTTGGAGTTCCTAAAGCGCTTTTCCGAGATTCCGTACACCGTCTTGTGGCAGTCCAATAGCCCAGCAGATAAAATCCCAGCGGATGTCAGAATTCCGTGCAACGTGGTTATTGTGAGGTGGGCGCCGATAAAAAACCTGCTGGGTTAGTTCCGATTGCCTGCCGAACCCAACGTGTTCAATCTTTCAGCGCATCCAAATCTTCGCTTTGTGATTTGCCACGGCGGTGTGAACACCGTCAATGAACTTCTTCTGTTCGGCGTCCCAGTGCTTGGAGTGCCTTTGCAAGTATGCACCTTCTCCCCACTTATGCTCATTCCTCATTATCCTTAATTTCAGGGCGACCAATCTTCGAACCTCCAGCGACTCGTCGACTTCGGCGGCGCCCTGATGATCAACATGAAGTCCGTCGCCGCGGGCGATTTGCGAACCAAACTTCAGGAAATGGAAAGCAACTACAACAGGTTTGAAATGCTTAAGGTACGGTACTCGGACTGCATGTTCAGGTACTCAAAACGGGCCGAACTCTTTTCAAAAATGATTCGATTCCACCGGGAGTTCACGAAAGGATCTCAAAATTTTTGGCTGCATTGGGCGCAGCGAAACGGCAAGAAACTGCGTGGAAGACGCCTGATGGACCTCGAATACCGCGGTTCTTTGGAGCACTTCGCCATTGTCGAGTGCTTCTGTGGATTTTTTCTTCTTGCTCTATTAACGCAGATTTTGTCCGCGTGACAAAAATGGATTTCTATTAAGTAAAGTAAGTAAAGTCAGGCATAACATCATATCGCATGCGATGAATCGGAATGGTTTATTTTGTGGATTCGGTTAAGCATTTATGCCCACGACACAAACAAGAAGAGTTCGAAGAAGAACGAAGGCGGTTAAGATTGAAATCACGTCGAAAGGTATTAGAGAGTCGAAACTCCTTCCGGGTTCTTCGGCATACGGTAATTGATCGGACGTTTTGTTGGCCTGAAATCACGCGTTTACTAAATGAGATCGATGCAAACTGTACCCGAAACGGGGGATCAGTTCCACGATGGCATAAAAGCCGACGACGAGAAAACTAGAGCAAACGAACAAGTCCGGGACTTCTGAATACTTGCGAAACACTGAAAGTGAGGATAGGTTATTTCGAAGGTCCGAAGAGCAACTTACGGTAGTCAGCAACGACGCAGAGGAGCGAGAGGAAGGCGCAGAGAATTCGAAGTTTGGTAACGATTTCGGGAATTTCGTAGATAAATTCAAACGCGTGGCCGCAAACTTCGCAATTCAGGCTTACTGTGGCTTGGAGGCGGGACAAGAGGCAACTGCGGTGGATGTACTTGAGGTCTCCCGAGCATTTGCACGGGTGGAAGAGAGGATTCGAAGCCGAAGCACCAATGTTGCAAATCCTGCACTGTTTACCCACCATTTTGCGAGAAAGTCCGAAAATGGAGTGACCCGAGAGTTCACGCTGAGCTCGACGACAGTGGGCAAATCGATTTTTTGGACGAAAGCGATGCGGTGCGAATGTGGGAAGCATTGCTGATCAGTAGTGTTTTCAATTCTTCCCCCTGGGAATCCTTTTGTTAACATTATAAGTCTTTTATTCTCAACTAAAACACGATTTGGCACTTCGGTGTTCACCTCCTAAATTCGACTATCGCAGCTGCAAGTCCGGAACAAACTTTTCGTCGATTAATGAGGCTGTAATCGTGGAATTAAGACCGCAACGTGCTTTACAACATACCCGATGTTGGCTTATCGGTGTACGTGAACCCGAGATTCGAGATTCCTTGAGGCAACTCCTCAAAGTTCTGGTTCTGGAACTGAATCGCCTGGTGGCTCTGGTTCTGGTGCCGGTAGTGGTACATGTAGGCGATGAGCATCGAGAATAAGGCGACGCCGACGAGGGCGAAGAAGAGAAGCCCAAGGGCTGCAGTGAAGCGGGACTCCCTCAGAGGATTCGCGGTCGCTGAGATCGGTTGACATGTGGTTCCATCGTAGGATTCGTAACCCGGACAGCATTGTTCAATGAGGAGAGGCTCGTAGTTCTCAGCTAGAGTTTCGTTGGACGAGTCCGAATCGACTACGATGCTGAAACGAGGAATTTTTAGGAAACTTGTGACATGCCTATAATGTAGGGAAAGCGTTACGCGCCTCAGAGAATGGAAACTGAGGAAAAGAAACACCCCGTTAAGATCTTTGAAGATGTTCAAACTCTCAACTCAACGTTTTTCCTACTATGTCTTTAGTAAAACACCGAGTCTTTAGGCACCCGCGTTCCGAGTTACTCGACTTCCACGCAGTGAACGAAAGGAAAGCAAACAGTTGCTCCTCAAATTCTTTGCGACAGCGCGAAAAATGTATCGGTTAAAGTTCAAAGATGACAGGTCTTCTTGTTTGTTCTACAAATGTCTCATGTTTCGAAACGGGCAAATTCTTTGAGCACTGAAAGCTATAATAGAAAAGTAATCGCTGGAAACTCGAAAGCTTACCTGTCCTCGTACGTGCACACATGTTCTCCACGAAGACCCTCGCTCATCGCCGCGGTAGATTCGACGACGATCACAAAAACGAAAATCCACGTCGCCCCCATCTTGCACCCTGAAACCGAATTGTTTTGCGTGGAAGAGTCGGTGGTTTTTCGCGTGCCGCGTCGTCATGGAGGAGCTGAGAAACCCGTGAGTTCCGCGGGGAATCGACGAAAGCCAAGGTGCGCAAATCGATGGCTTTTCGTAACTGGAGAGGGCGACAGGTTTGTTTGCATCCGGATAAATTTACATAAGTCGGCACGGAAAGGTTAGAAAGCCGCGAACGAGATCAAATCGACCTGGGATACTCTGGAAAGAAACGAGTGGCTTAGATGCTCAAAACGCTCTTTGGGATGTGGCTGGTTCAGAAGCACGAAAGCAGAAAACGATAAAACTGCTGATTTTGTATGACTAACGCGTTTTAGTGAGTCAGAATTTACGCCACGCAACAATATACGTTCGGTTGTAAAGCAGGATTTCAGCTATATTAGATCGACCAAACTGTTGCACCTGTAAATAATTATTGAAAAGGGAACTCGCTGCATTTCGCACAACGAAAATGCAGAATGGAGGCAAAGGGGTAAGAAGAAGAACGCGCCGGCGTACAGTTCGCAAGCGGAGTTCTGCGAGCAGCGATTCTAAGCGACTGGGAGAAGAAGGAGTGCTGGGCCAACGCGGCTATTTGCGATCGCTGCCGCGAGGGGCGAAACGGTGAGCAAATAGCGAAAAAATCGAAGTTCGGGGTTGCCGGGAGTTTCAAACCACGTTGAGGTCGGCGGCGACACTTCTGGAAACAAAGAAAAGAAGCCCCGGAGTGACCGGAGATGAGTCGATAGAGGAGGTCAAAGCCGCGAGAAAAATGACTCACACTGGGAGAAACGCTGTTAACCAGCGGAAACTTAGTGCAGGCAGTTGGGGGAGAGGCCTTTGCTTGATAAGGAAAGGCGCTGGAACCAGCACAGGTCGGAGTGACCTCAACGGAAGCGACGTGTAACTACTTTGAACGTCGCTGACGTCGTTTGAAATTGGCCAAAACGAGAAATGCGATTTTATGGATTCTCTGAGTCAATGGAATCGCTCGCATCGTTCGGAAGAACCATTAGGATTTGAAACCTTGAATGTTGTTTCAGCAGAGAATAAACAAAGTGGCCGCGCCGACGAATGCTTCGAATGGGAAGGAAGAAGTTGTTTGCGCAATCGAGTGCAATCCTAAAACATCGGCGAGTGGACGGCTCGTACAGGCGAATTGCGAAAGAGCTGAGGTGGTAGAGGAAGAGTCCGCGACCGTGTGTTCGGGTAAACATCCAAAAAAGAAAAAATCGGAGTTGTGGAAAAACTGAGATCGGACCATTGCGAGATATGAGTGGAGCAAAGATATTTTTGATCACAGTTTGCAAAGATCTTTTGAAGAACTAAAAGAGCAAGACGAGAAAAAGTGTTTTTGTTAGTTAAATGCAGCTTTCAAAAGCCTTTTTCCGATTTTGTGAGTTGTGACTTTCACTGTGTGGGGATCCAGAAAAAAGTAAATTAGGTTGCGCTCACGGAATCTGGTTGATTGGCGGCGTTTCGCTTTCGGTGAACTTGCTTCTGAGCAACTCTCGCAGGAATCGGTGTGGGCGCAATTCCCCGGGGCGAATATCGCGCAACAAAGCAACATCTTGCATGACCCGAGGGGATTTTGACTCCATCGAGATTATCCAACTTTTGTTTTCATGCGGATCTCAACGACGACGACGCAAACAGAGCGGCGCGATCGCGTCACCGGCCGCCGATTCCACACTCCGAGTTTCTGCAAGAACGGTTCCTGGAAGTGCGCAAGAAAGAGCAGACTCCGCTAATTTTGGTGGTTTCTTGAGATCAGCGGATCGAAGAGGACCACAAAGGCTTATTTGTGTAGTTTGAGATTCAAGAAGTCTTCTTTGTCCGCTGGAGACAACAAAGAGACTTCGGTCACTTCGAAGAATAAGTCACGAGGCGCTTTTCTTTCGTAATCCAAGCGATCTGGATTCTTTGTTTTTCGCGCTTCGCACGTCGGCCGAACGTGCTCAAGGCGCGACTTCCTTACCGATGAAGAAACATAAGTTACTGGACGCGAGTTTCTGGAGCAGGTTTATTCCAAAAGGCTGAAAGTCACTCTTCGCTTTACTCGAAGAAACCCAGAGTTTGCCGTAGAAACCGCAGAGCAAAGAAATATCGTTGTTAATTGAATTAAAGTAACACCACAAACTGGGAGAACTGACTCGTTTAATCGTCATGGATTGCTTTAGCGACATTCGCCGCCCGTTCAGCTTTGCTCTGTTTTTCCGCATTTTCAGCCCAGAAAGTTCGGAATATTGACAGTACCTCAAATGAGATGCATGCTTACTCAGAAAGGCTACACCGCTTTTTACTTCTGACAAGAAGCCCGGGTCCGCCGGCGTTCGCGGCAGTTCAGTCCGCGTTTCCGCAGGTCGTTTCCAGTTGACATCTTTCGGGATCGGGATCGTCGCGTCACTGTTCAGTGATTGCGCGATCGCCCGGGACGCCCGAGGGGCGCGATTTCAACAGCGAGGAATCCTTGCAGGGTCGCGGCCGGCAGCGAAAGAAAGAAGAAAGACTGTTTGTTTTTGTTTTTCGAGCCTGGGGGAACCCTGGCGAGCACGCCATTACAGAATAAGATTTCTTCTTCCGTTATCTCTGCTGCTGTTCGACTTCTTTCGACGCCGCGCCGCATTCTTTCGACCCTGGATATCCGGCTTGGCTCCGTTCTGCTGCCTGGTTTATGTCCCCTCCTACCGACTCCCAACTCCAGCCCGTGCTCTCCTGGATCAGTACGAAGCGGGCAGCAAAGAAACAACGGCGGCAGCAAGTGGCGGTTCCAGTTTCCCGCTCGTCCACTCCCCGGAGGCTTTCTAGGCTCCCAGCAGCTTCTCCTGCTTGCCGAGCTTCAAGCGGCGCTGGATTGTTTTCGCGTCCTGTGGATCCTGTTGTTCCGCGCGGACGCGCGGGGATCTCCGGAGGCTTTCTGCTTCCCCGAGCGCCACTTGCAACGTCGACAAAGCGGCTAGCGGACGGGCGACTGGCTCGAGAGTGGGCGGAGCGCTAGGATCGTAGCCTCCGGCGGTTCGGATTCCGATCCTACCAATAGCTCCCAAGCTTCGTATAGCCGCTTAGTTGCTCCGAAACACATCCGTAGCCGTAGCTTCGCCTGCCGGCACCTCCAGCCTCTCGAGCCGCGCCATCTTCGTCGAGATCGAATCACTTATTAATCGATATCGCCGTCATCTCCTTCTTCGTATTCATTACGCGGCCTCGTACTACGATCGTATCAATATCGTCGCCTGTTTTTCAGACGCTTTTTTTCCCTCTTTTCGACTTCCGATCACTTCTCGTGGCAGTCACTGACAACTCACTCCGCTACGCTTGTGTCGTCGACTTCGTTTCGCCGGCTTCCTATCGAGGTAATTATTCTCTTCTTTCGTTAATTCCTTGGTCGTCAATTGTCCGCTTCAAAAGGGGAGTTTGTTCTTCGGGAGGAGGAGACCGCCGTGCAACAAACTTTCTGAGTTCTTCGAACATTTGCCAAAGATACCCACAGCAGCAGTTAATTTGAAGAGATGACTTGAAACGGCCCTTCAGAGGGTTTCTGCTAGCCTGTGAAGGATGACTACCAGAGAAAACAAAAATGCAGAAGGAGAACAAACGCAGAAGTAAAGTTCGCGTAATCAAAGAAGAATGCCACTTGAGGGTCTTAATGAAAACTAATAACGAGTGATGCTAGAGTGACCTCGCTGACCATTTCACTTCTTTAACCGTCGTCATTAAGGTGTTTGAAGGAAACAAGAACTGAGAAAGGTCATCCGAGCCCTCGTTTGCAGGGCACCCCTCGTTGACCGGCACACCATTTTGTTCTTCATTTCGGCTCTTTTTTTGCTTCAGAGTTCTCAGTCGCTTGTCAGAAGATAATTTGCCTCCTCTTCTGCGCCGAAGGCCGCGTGGCGGCGGCGCTGCGTGCAATGGCACCGCCGCTGTCGGTGCACTTTTTGAAATTCCGGCGAATTCTTCTTTTTGGGCACCTCGTTTCCCAGGCCTCCGGTGCCCCTGCTGCCACCTGGCTGTTCGTATTGTCCGGCCTGGGTCGCCACACAACATGAAACTCTCTCTTCGTCTTTTTCTGCGCCTTTCGACGTCCGCAGCCACGCGGTGACTCCGCCGATGACCGTCGCCCGCAGCGACAAACCTTGAACTTGTTGGTGACAGCCGTGAGCAGATCCGCCGCCAGCGATATGAGAATGAAACTTAATCGACCGCGATCGCATGGCGCAATTTGCATCCTCCGCTGCAGCCGACTGGGCTAACGGCGCCGGATCAAAGCTGCCCGGCGCGTGGAGATAATGCCGCTTGCTGCTGCCACCCACGGAAGGTACCAGGTACACGTCGAAGTGTTCAGTGACCCGGTTCCGTACTTTTTTCAACCTATAATCCGTCAATGTCAATCGGTGCGATCGCGTGAAAACCGTCGTTCGCTTCGCGCGCTCGATTACGCATAATTCTTCGTTGTTCCCCTCGCCGTTAGCTCCTCTCGACGTAAGACGACCGTCTGATCCCCTAAGGGTGTTTGTTGGTCGCCGGCCGGCGCGCGGAGGACCTGGTGGGATTTGGGGAATCGCGCTGTTTGCTCCAAATACAGGACGTTGATCCTAATGCCGCCAAGAGCGAAAAAGCCGCGAAGATGTTACATAGCGACTGAGAAGGCGGGGAGACGCCGGTTGCGCCTGCGGAAAACGACCTACGGGGATAGATAATAAGGACGCTGGGAGATCAAAATAGCAAAACAGGATGAAGAATGTGGGTATCTGGGTGGAGGTCGAGAGGAAGGCCGAGCAGGAAGGCCTGGAAGACGGTGGAACAACGGTTAAGAAAGCACCAGGAACCCAGTGGAGTCACCAAAAATCATTGCGTACGTTAGAGAAAAGACTTCGTTGGAGCCGCAGCACAGAAAACGAGAGGAGATGACAGAAGCTCTTGGTGAGCCTCCAGGCAAATTTTCGAACTATTTTGGAAAGTTGGCCAGTAAGTGGTGAGGAGTTTGGGAGTTTTGAGATTGCCCGTTTCGATAAAAGCGCGTACTGTAGATGGGAAATTTTCTACTACTTTCGATCTCATCGCTTTTCTCGACGTCGGTCGGATCCGCGTTCGAAGCACTTTGCGGACATGCCACTTCACGATCTCGATTGGCATCCTATCGTTCCGGGTATCAGGCGCCTCTGCCGCACTCTAAGGGTGGCAAATGCGCCAAAAGCCAAGATGATTATCTTGCCGTAGCTGCGATACTGGCGCCTTCTCCTGCTTGTCGCCACTTTCTAGGCGCGGCGTATTCGGAAGATCAGATAATTCTTCTTCCTTTTTTGCGAAAGTGCACCAGTGCCTCCTCCCTCGGCCTTCCTCGTTTCTGTCGACGCGAACCTTCCTTTACCGTCGCCTTCTGTCCGCTGGCTGGTTCGGCGGTGAACTTGACCGTGATTGTGCCTTCTCCGCCTGCGATAAAACACTTTCGTTGTTTTTTTTCACGCGGGTCCTTCGAACGAAAGCGGAGGGGTCCGGTAGAGAGTGCGTGAACCGAGGAGAGTGTCTTAAGTGGGACACCGGGTCAGTCGAACTGCAGCTGACCCAATTCGCGTTCGGCCTCGAGGCCGAACCCGGCTGTCGCAGAAGCCTTGAAGAAGCTCGGGCGACCAAAAAACATTCTCTTTGCAGAACAGGAAGAATAAACGTTTGCGGCGTTCGCCATCGCTTTTTTGCTTTTTCCAAGCTAGGCGGCTCAAAATCAGAGTCTACAGAATCTTGGGAAGGGTCGTAGAGCGAAGCCAAGAGTGGTTTTGCCAACTTATGAATTTGCTTGGTGGAGTTTTTGACAAATCCCAAAACATTTTTGTATTTTAAATCTGGAGTTGGAGACCAGAAGATTCCATCTGAACGTTTTCATATTGCTCTCCAATGAATCATTCCAGTTAGTTTCCGATTTGTTCTCCGGAATCCCTATTTATCTCCTGGGGCTTCTAGAACACCCTGGCGCTGTATTTTCACCTTTCCCGACCCGATAACATTCTCAGGTATTTGCTGACGCGTCTTTCCGACGTTGTTGACAGCTCCTCTTCCTTCGGCGCGGCAAGGAAATAGGTAATCCTAATCTCCCGCCCCGGAGGGTAACCTAATTAGTGCGGTTTCGCTAACATCACGTGAAATCCTCTCGAGTTCGTCGTTGAAAACCCCAAACAAGTCGAAGAGATGAATAATCCGAGCACCCCGATGGATCAGTCTTGCGAAATCGAATCCGCCAGAACTCGAGATTTGAGATTTCGAGATATCGACCCGAGGACCTCGTGTTTTGCTCTTTTTCTTTTGATTGTCACGTTTTTACTTTATTTATAAGTCGCGGAACTGAAGTGGCTGAGTGTTGAGTGTTCGGAGTGTTTCCAGCGACCTTTGAAGCTCGTCCCTCTGTTCCTAACCCGGAACCCTTAAGGCCCACTGTTCCGTTTTTTTGGAACTTTTGGCAACTCTGCTTCGTGTTCTTTATCTCCGCATCTGCCGCGTCTCCGAATTTCCGAATCTCACCGTTTTTTCATCTCGCTTCGCTTTCTGGCGAAGGCGAAAGTTCTGCCGGCGGCGGCGATAAGAGCGCCGCCGCCGTCGTCTGCGGGGCGGCGCCGGCACTTATTCTAAACTGGGCGTGGCTCTTGCGCGCTCCAACGGCTCTCCTCAAAAGTGATATCTACCCTTGATCAAGGCCCGTCGGTTCAAAGTCTCCCATTCGGATCTGCGAGGTCTCGAGAGCGCCGTGCTGCTGTGTTTTGGCTCTTTCGGCCTTTCTAAATCTGCTTGTTTCAGCTATGCTTCCTGAACCCCAATCTCCAAGAACCGCGCTAGCACTCAGCGACCTCCAAACCTCCACCGGCGGCCTGGGCGGATTTTCGGTCGGCGGCGGTAGCTTCAACTCGAGTGGCGGCGTGAACAGCTGGACAACCCGCGGAGTCGGAGGAGCCGGCGGTCTTCTGGATCAGAAATCCTCTGGTGGCTTCTTCGGCACCTCTTCTTCGTCGTCGAGCCAGGTGAGCACGCGGGTCTTGGGAAGGTCCTGGGGAGCGAATGTTGCGAAATGAATCCGAGGTACCAAATCCGGGCTATATATGCAAATTCTGGGTGAAACGGGTCGGCCGAGAGAAGAGAGAGAGAGAAGTTTGCGACGGAAAGATGGAGTGGAGCGTCGCGAGAAAGACGCGTGGAGGTCGTGACACAGAAACGCCGCTGGCGGCGATAAAACTGAAACATCGGTGCGTGGTGATACCTGTCTTTGATAAAGAGATTCCACTTACCTGGAGCGCGCCGAAGTGACAGATCCAGGGCACCGCGAAACCCTTCTCACCAGCCATTGTTTCAGGATCGAAGCTCCTTCAACGGTTACTCTTCCTCCGGTCTCTTCGGCTCCAACAACTGCGGTTGTTCAAGTGGATTGTTTAAGAAATGAAACCTCAACTGTAAGTGGTGCAACTGAAGAATCCTAATCCTTAATTCGTTTCTTTCAGATTTTCTTCATCTTCCATGTTATTCTTTGTAGCTTTAGTTCCTGTTGCGTTCGTGCTTAGCGCTGAACCCCTTCCCCCATGCGATCAGATTCCCAAAAGTATGTGCTGTAGTTCTCAAGTGCTTGAGAAGTGTATGACTGGCTGCTTCGACTACGCGTCAAAAGTCTGCGCCGACAAGTTGGCCAAGTTCGATAAGATTGATATGCCCGTCGAGAGTCGCGAAAAATCCGAGAAGCCCGAGAAGTCCGACGAAAGCAAGGGACGCCAGGTGAAACCTGTGAAGGCTTCGGTCCCCTTCGACCTCCCCGAAGATACCCACGCAGAGTCTAAAGGCGCCCGTACTCACGGCGTAGGCGCCGTTGACGGACTCGCCCGTGGCGCCGCTTCTAGGGCCTCCGAGATTCCCAGCGAGGGATTCATCGAGCAGCCCTCGCACAGCTTCTCTTCCTCCGGCTCCTCTAGCGCCCAACACGTTCCGGCCAGCTCTTCATCACGCTCCGGAGGCGACTACGACCTCGTCCGCTCGCAGTACCCGATCACCGAAGTCTCCGACGCGGATCTCACTGGCGAGTGCGGCACTGAGCGCTCGAAGCCACCATTCTCGCCTTGCCTCTCCCGTAAGAACGTTGACGACCTTTTCCTGAGCTGCTGCCAGCAGCACGTGCCCGCCAACTGCCACTCCATCTGCCAGTACGAGCATCGGGAACACGTTGCCGCTGAAACGCTGATCTCCGCCGTCCAAAACGACGGTTGCGACCTCAAGTATCTCTCCAAGGTGCTCTACTGCGCCAATCAGAACCGTGACAACCGCCAGTGCTGCCGCGCTCTCGGTTTGGCCGGAAGCGAACTTGGAGTTGGTGAACGGTAGGTCCAAACCCAGCTGGTTCCTGTAACTCTCTTCTTTCAGGTGCCTTCGTATGTGCAACATCGCTCGCTCCGGGGACCGCGTCGGAACAGTGGAAAAGAACGATCTCGTGTGCCTTTCGAACTGGAATGTCATCATGTACTGCGCTCGCGCCGGCATCCGCACCATCAACTGAGTCTCCATCTGCCACAGCCTTTCATCCATTTTTCGCCACTTTTGCCCTGCAGCCCTTTTGGAATTCCGTCGCATAGCCTTCCCTTAGATTTTCGCCGAACGCTCCCGGACTTGGCTACAATTAAGTCATTGTATGTATAGTCAGGATGATTCTCCACTCCATACTCCCTCCTCACCTACCGTATCCCTCTTGTACAAGCGCCCCTCCCCTAATAATTAATAATTAATAAGGCCGCAAATCGGCCTGATTTGTCTTCTTACTCTTCTTCTTCAAGGCATGCTTCTCGGGTCTTCCGGTTCCGCGGTCTTTGCGCGGCTCCGGTTCTATTTCCACATTGGGTATACTGTACAGTATACTGTACTAACCAGTTCTTTCACTATTTACGCAACCAGCTGACCACGCCCTTCGTCCACTCCAAAGAACATTTTCTGTCTTTCCGTTTCTATTTGCTCCCAAATAGTCCACTTGTATATTTATCCCTCTTCTTCACTGTTACCGTACACTCCCGACGTCTTTTCACCTTCTCTTCACCGCCCGAATAGTCCTTCTTGCAAATATTTATGTGCTCACTTCCTAATCTGCCGAACTATTTGTCAGCGAATAAATCATTTATTCAGCCGCGATTGTGATATTCGGGAGCGGATCGAATGGATCTGGGAAACGGAGTCGCTGGAGCTGCTCTTGAAGACTGGAAACACGACGCGAAGCTGGCTAAACAAGATTGCGCGGTACTCAGAACTGCGCCAAAGATACACATAATGGTTGAGAGCGAAACCGCAGACTACTGGAATCACCTAAAACGTTAGGAATCAAATAGAATTGCTTTCCACAGCCAGTTTCTCTTACCGCGAGAGTCATGATCACGTGGTGGTACTTCCAGGTCCCGACTGCCTCGAACGTGGTGGAAATGAAGACCATGGATTGAGTCATGAACCAGGTGGATAGGAAAACCACCACGACGACGCTGATTGAACGGAGGGCCGCTTTTTGAGTGCGGACATGCGATCTCAAAGCGGCGTTTCCAGAATCTTCGTTGCGCGATTTGCGCGCTAAAAGAGGAGCGATTAAAGATTACTTTTTGTTTTCCTCGCCGGATTCCAGGTTTATGGATCGCGTCGATGAGACTCGAGTGACCTTAACACAGTTCTGGTTAACAAGGTTGCACTTTTGTACGTAAAACGGGCGTCAATAGGTCAACCGAGGAGTTGTTCTGGTGACGACGCGCGAGTGCAGTGAAAGTAGGAAGACGGGGAAGCGTGGGTTTGGAAGATGCGTCGAACTCTTGATCTGCTGACCGGTGTCAGATTTATCCCATTTGCGGCAGGTTTAAAGATTTTTTGAGGAAAAAAGCACTTACAAAGGCCACGAATGAGAACCAAAACAGCCGCGTAGGTGACGATAATAAGAACGTTGATGGCCAGGATCGTTCGGCTCCACCAGCTCCTCAAATTCTCAGAGAAGATCTGAGGTGGGGAACATTGGTCACTTCGGGTGTCCGAGAGTTCGAAGAAGGCGAGGAAGACAAAGAGAACTGAGATGGCGATTCCGGGCAGAGTGCAGGCGACAAGATAAGGGCCAATGTCGGTAGTTCGGTACCTGAAATGCTGTTTATTCTGCGCTTTTCTGTTCTAGCCTCCAACCCCATTAAACTTTTCATGTGTGTATGACAATTCTGAAACCACCTGCTTTCGACGCCATTTCACTGCTTTACATCTTCCGCGCAAGAACGCGGAGCATTATCCATTTCAATAGAAAAAAGTATCCTCCTCACCTCGCCGGCATCGCGATGCAAATAAGTCGATCCACAGCTAAGCAAAAAACCGTCCAAATTTGAGTTGTGGTGATGACGAAATAGGGAACGCAAACGTAGAAACATTCTCTCTGGGAAATCACCCATCCTTGGGCCATTTGGAAAGCATGAAGAGACTCGAAGACGAGCGAAGCGGCGTCATAAAAGGCGACGGTTCCAATAAGACAGCCACATTTGGACCGAAGATTCTTCCGCCGTCCGATGGCTACGATGATGTTGCAGTTGCCGAAAATGCCAAAAACAGAGATTGTCCAAGTAAGAATTGCGCCAACAAGTCCGACCGACATGCTGGCCAGAGGTAGTCTGGAATAGGTAAACAGGTGGACAGCTAACTCAGTTACAAGCAGAGGAGAATCGAAAATAGAGGATAAACAACCTAGAGACTAGAACCGACGTAACTGACAACCACATCGGCTAACTAAGCTCCACGCCGAAGGACGAGCGGCCGACCAGTAAACGATACTTTATGAATGTGTTCGAGTGGAGTGCGTTTGAGGTTTAATTACGTTGAAAATAATTGAGCGGCCGGAATCGAGAAAGGAAAGAAGAAGGAGACTCAAAGTTCTAATAACGAGGCGTCGGCGTACGAGAAACAAACAACCTCGTAAGTGGTGTTTTGGAAAGCATTTGATGTAACACAAGCAGTGTCCGTTAAGGAATCTTGCCTTTCTAAAACATCCTATTGTTTCCACCGGAACTACATGACTCTGACAAAACAAATTGATGCGCTGACGATATCGAAGTCTTTCAGATGTTGCTGGGCATTGTTACTTCTTTGCCACCGCTACTTCCCTTTAACGAAGCATCGTCCAGATGGTCCAAAGAAAACTATTTGCGCAAATCGAAATCCGGAAAAGGAAGCCGCGTGGTCCTCTTGCGCAGCTCAGATTTTTTCATTCGTTTTAGTCGAACTGAATTCATTTTTGAAGCAAACGTCTTTTTCGATATCAAGCCATGTCCACAAAAACGAACAATTCAAATGAATTTATAAAAAAATAATTAAGAGATGATCCGACACCGAAATCAAATAAATAACATGCAACCGCGCTCGAAATAAGTTTGGTGTGCATCTCCTTGTGAATCATTTTTTCCCCGAGTACAGGCTTCCAGCTGGCGCGGACAAAGCAGAAGCGTAGGGAGCTCTGAAAAATTCTAGGGTCAGTGGTGGGCCTGCATTCATAACTCACCCTCCGCAGGGAACGGGGCACGATGGTTGAGAGCAGCAGTTGTTTCCGAAAAGTCCTGGGATGCAGGCTTCGGCGCCAGGAGCGGCGGTGGAGGCAAGGAGAAGGACGACGAGGAAGAGGGCGAACTGAAATTGAAAGGATCAAGAGATTTCAAAGCGATTTTAAAATACCATTTCCAGGGTGCGTATGAGGAGGAGGCCAAGAGGAGTAGCTCGAAGGCGAGTGATGACCGAATGACCGCCACGGGCTTATATATGCGTGTCGCCTGTGGCCGGTTTGGCTTTTTGTCGCCGCGTGTCCCTCGGTGCCCATTCCGCATAAATTGCCACTCATCGCGAGGTGTTCTTTCTTCGTGGCGGATCTCCTTCACGCCGTGGTGGCTTCTCCGAGGCGCCGCCTTCTGGAATCTCCTCGGAAAAAAATGGGATCTGTCCCTTCGATGATCTCGTTCCGGCCATCGTTTGCTCTTCTTTTCCTGCGATCGCGCGATTAACTCAGTTTGCGCACTTTGCCCCTCGTTTGCAAATTCAGAGTTCGAACGCGTTTTTGTGCTTGCTGGAAGTGGATCGAGCGGTCAGCGCCGCTTGGCTGCCGCTCGAAGTCTTTCCGAGGTTTTCCCAGCAATCGCAAATCCGCGATATCCGAGCTCCCGATGCGCGACCACCCACAATTCGCTCGACATGCTCCATTTTCCGAAAGCGCGTCTTCGAATTTCCATTTTATTGTACTTTTAGAATTAAAGCGAGACGAATCTTTTTCAGTTATAGATACTATGTACAGGCTACGGAAGATCAGAGTTTGGAGTGCTCCTTCTCGTCTCCGACCCAGATTACGCTCAGATTCAAATTTCCGAGCGATTCCGGAACGATTCTGTTTCTGGCGTACGAAGAAAACGAGCCCGAATCCGACGAAATCGAGTGGCCGAGCTGCCGCGAGATGCTCTCACGGTCCGGCCAGTCGGGCTGTACCTTGAAAAGATCTTTGAGGCTCTACAAAAGTAAGTTTTCGGAGTTTTTTCGCGTTTGACTTACTCGTCCTTTTTTCAGGAACAACGAAGTGTTTATCAACGCGATCGCCACGAAGATCGCAATGGCAAGCGAGGAGAGGAACCACGTGATCGCCTTGGACCAGCCGGGGAAGACGTATGTGCCGTATGTTTCGTTGGATCCGATGACTTCGATGAGGACAATAACACAGATCGCCTGAATTCGGAATTCGATTGTTTCAACGTGTTTGCATAAGGATTACAAGAGCTTGGAGAGGAGCGATGAATTTCCATATGAAGCCAATGTAGTGGCCTGAGGGACCGAAGATGCGGCCGATCATGTTCTTAGGCGGCCCGAACATGGCGATGATGTCCTTGCGGTAGTTGGAATACTCTGTAAAGAGGAGATTATAGCGTGGGGAGATTTGGCTTACTGTAGATATGGTTGACGAGGATGAGTTCCATGGCGATGAGGAGCATAAGGCTGAAAGTGGATGCTGTAGACTCTGCAGAACGACACTAGTCGCAAATATCCCAAGATGCGTGATTTGAAGGATAGCAACTTACCCAAACGAGGCGGAATAGTTGTTGAAAAGCACGAAGTAGTAAATTCCGGCTCCGGAGCAAAGTAGGAGGCCGATGAGGAACAGGACCAAGGACACGGCACACACGATTAGGGCTTTGTAGGGCCGCAGCGGAGGAAACTGATCGTGTATGGCGGTGCAGGTGACCTCGGCAAGGCCGAACTGGCTGCTGATCCCAAGAATAAAGAGCATAGCGAAGAACAGGAACGACCAGAGCCAAGCCAGGGGCATGCGATTCATAGCCTCAGGGTAAACGACGAAGGCGAGTCCGGTGCCCGACTGGACGACGTCTTCCAAGGGTTTGTTTAGCATCTTGGACATGAATCCGAGCACGCTAAACACCGCAGTCCCTCCAAAGATACTCATGAATCCGTCGGCGCAGGTTATAATGAATGCATCCTGGAAGCAATTGTGACTGCGTGGGTTGAAGCTGGAGAGCGAGAGGAGACCCCCGAATCCGATCGCGAGGCTGTAGCACACGTGTGTTGCGGCGTTCTTCCAAGTCTAAAAGGACAAAGTGAGTAAAGAAACGAGGATTCGAGCCGACCGCTGTTTCCAAAATCTTCGAGAAATCTGGTTCATAGAGGTAATATTTCAGCCCAATTTCAGAACCTTCCAGAGTCACCGAGCGAACGAACAGGATGCAAATAATGACATAGGGAACAGTGGCGGTGAACAGTGCGATACGTCCAATCATCTTCACCCCTTTGATGAGGCAGAGGGCTGTCAGTATCCAAGCGATTCCCAATGCGACCACCACTTTCAGGTTGAGGCCGCCAAAGGTGTTCATGGACTCCGTCATCTGCAGGATGTATGAGCTAAAGGAAAGTGAACGAGATGAATGGCCGAGATAGAAACGCTCACTTGAAATACTCCTCCGAAGGACTCGTTCCGGTAATATTCGCAGGCGTTGGTTGGCATGTGTGGTTGAAAAAGACCATGCTCTCCATCTCTGAGTCGGTGTAGTTACTCCAGCAATTCTCGATGTGCAGGTAACTCATGCAATCTAAGAAACAGCAGTTGAATGTGAACCAAACACAAGAACAAACCTGGCGAGTTGAACTCATTGTCGCAGCGTCCCCATTCGTGGCTGCGCCCGATGATAATGTTATATAGATAAAGAAGAGTCCACGCTGAAAGAAAACTTGGACGAAGTGGATTCCGGCAAAAAAGAACATACCGACAATAACATTATAGTAGATGGCGACCAGGAGAGCCATGGAGGACTGGCCCCAGCCGATGCCTTGGAACGCTGGTGCGAGTTTGCGGAAGATGGTGGCTGGGCCAGTGCGAGCGAATTGGCCGATGGACATCTCGAGGAAGAGCACGGGAAACCCGACGATGAAGGAGCAGAGGAGATAAGGGATCAGAAAAGCGCCTGAAAAAGTGATTCGGAAAGAAAAATGCCACGTACTTACCTCCTCCGTTCTCGTACGCGAGCATCGGGAACCTCCAAATGTTGCCCAGTCCGACGGAATATCCGACGCAGGCCAGGATAAACTGGAGCTTGCTGTTCCACTCATCGCGGTCGTCGGCAGTCATCGAGTCCTGGAACGAATACAAAAGTCGATTTTTTTATTTGGCAGCATTTAAAGCGGTGCGAGAAATGTGTCATCGCTTAAAAGCGAGGGAGGCACAACTGGGCGGTGCCAAAGTCGAAAGCCGCAGGTCTTCTTTCTCAGAGAGACCTCACGATTCTTGTCACAAGCGACCTTGTTTTCGTGCTCCGGTGGAAAGAAGAGGCCTTTCTGGGTCTTCTGGCCGGTTGTCTTTGTCGGTGAGATTAACCTCCGGCACAACCGGTTGAGGCGCGAAAATAGGAATATTCCACTCGGGATTAGGCGCGCCGCTCCCGAAGTTAATCCAGCGGCGCAACGTCGCGAAACAAAAAAGTTTCGAAGCTGAATCGAGGAGCGCATTTCAACGTGAAATCCGTCAGACGACCTCCAACCACAGCCCCATTATTTCTCAAAACGCCAGGTATTCGAAAACAATCACCAGTAATTATTGGAGAATAACCAGGAATTGGGCCGTTTACTCAAAACCAAAAAGGTAAATATTGTTTTTGCGCTGCCACAAACTGGTCATTGAAGATAACACAAAGACTGAGTCACTCGGTGTACGACTTTGATCAGAATCACCGGAAGCACGAGGGCGTGTGGATTCGCCGCGGACGACTTCTTGAAATACTGCGCCCAGATTCAGAGCCAACTGCTCCCAAGGCAAACGCACAGAACCAGCCGGAAGTTTCCCCACAACTCGAGTGTTGATCCGTCTGCGGACGGAATCAAAACATGTTCAATGAATTCCGATAACAGGATTATGGCGACGAGGAGACGTTTGGCCCTTTCGAGCGACCTTTCGACCGGAGTTCCACAAAGTCAGAGCGTAGGTGGACTTTTCGGAGTCGAATCGCATGTAACGCCAAAAACAGGCAGAAGAATGATTCCGATCGTTGTGTTCGACGAACGTCACCGCATTCAAAGTTATTTTGCTCGAGGCCGGCATATCCACGTTTAGTCGAAAGATTGTGGAATTTATGTGAGATCCAGAATTGACGAAGAAAAAGAAGAAAAATGTTGCCGTTCGGGTTTTTATTTCTACCCCAGAATTTGTCTCGAAGACAAAAATGCTAAACTTCGAAAAAATGCGTCGTAGCCACAAAGACTGAAAGAATTGACACCAAAACAGAAATCTGTCAGTTCCACGAAGCATAAGAGATGCCCGAACCGCCTCACGGTGCTTCCTTTTAAGCACCCCTCCCTTTACCTTGACTTCTCTAAGCGATCTAATCCCCATCGATCACTGATCAACGTGCATCCAAAATTGGCGAAGAGAGCACAACAAAAAAACTTTGGAGCTTTAATGCGGACATAAATTCGATCTTGGCGATCGGGGATTCCCCAAGCGTGCTGGTTTGGTTTCTGAACGCCGATTCACGTGACCTTCGCCGGCATGAAACGGAAAATCGGGATTTGCATTGAAACTACCGAATACTCTGGAGTCGCCCCGAACGACTGCATTTGCAACACAAAGCGGAAGATATCGAACCCTTGGAGGATTGGAAGAAACGTGCTCAACTGGGAAAAGAAGGGCGCAAAGCAAACAAGAAGAAGGAGAAGATGAGCGAAGATGAAGGGAGATGAACGGGTGTAGATAGCTACGTTTTATGAGCAATGAGGAGAAAGGCCCGCGGGAAACGGAGGATTCGGAGGCAAACAGACCACGTGAGGTTTAAACCAAAATTAAGCAAACGTTCGCAGAATCCCGTCCGCCAAGTGGTTTCTGGTTTTTAAACTGGACACAAACGGTCGTTCCCTCATTACATTCTCAAATGTCAACCTTAGCGTTTTTCTGAGCGATCAAGCTCTGCCTTGAAGATTCACAAAACCTTTTCGCGAGTGATTCGCCTAATTTTCGTGGTCACACTCTCGCCACTCCATTCTTCTCGATTCTTATTCTCAGATCCTTTCAGAGCTTGCCCCCAAAATTGTGAAAAATCAAAATGTTGCCTTTCGTCATTCCGCCGCCTAGTTTGCTGTCAATGGCCGGACGTGAAAAAGGATCATCGGTCGAATCCCGAACTAACTTCGGATCTGCAAAATAACGCTTTAAAGTCCGCGCGCTTTTCAGGAACCACAAATCAGCCTTCTGACTCAAGCGACCTTCTGTGGGCGTTCCGCGTGCTCGCAAATTCAATTGTGATGAATCATAGAATACTTGGAGTTAGAGGAAAGAAACTTTTGTTCTGTTGAACGAAATATGGGCTGTGGCCAGAAAAACTCAGGTGGTGGTGGTTCATTCGAAGATTGAGACCTCACGGCGTTTGAAAGACAAATGTACAAACAAAACAACAATCCGAGGAACAATTCTGGGTTTCAGCCTTGAACGTAGGCGCCCTTTTTTTCTCCAGGCACCCCGTAGCCTCCTCCAGAAGTCGGTGGTGGGGCTACGCCGCTGCCGTAAGATCCGGAACTGCCGCCGTAGGAACCGCCGGTTGGGGGAGGCGGACGGTATTCTGAGCCTGTAGGAACGTATCCTCCGCCGCCACCGGCCGTGGGATATCCTCCGATCTGACTTCCGGGAGGATAGACTGGACCTGGTCCTGGAAGAGGAGGAGGAGGCGGAGGCGGGAGCTGGGGAGGAATCTGGGGCGGAAGTATTTGGGGAGGCTGCACATATGTAGGCGGCGGCTGGACGTAGCCGGATGATGGAGGCTGGGGCGGAAGCGGTGGAGGCAGGATCCCGGGCTGAGGCAGAACTTCAGGAGGCGCTTGGTATCTAAAACGGCAATTATCTTACTGCAAAAAGCTAAGATTTCATTTTGCACCATTCACATTTTTGTTTACTCCGAAAACCGGTATTCTACCGTATGCCAAGCACATGGAACCGTGAAAACAAAAAGAGCTGAACTGTCAGAAACGACTGCTAAACTTACTGGGAACTGGTGCAGGGCTGGCATCCAGCGGTTGGAGCGGCACAGCAACCTCCGGCGCCTCCGGGGTTGTATCCGAGTCCGGCACCTCCAAGACAGCAGAGGACGCTAGGAGCGACAAAGACGACCAAGAACGTGGCGAGGAACGGCGAATTCATTCCGTTCGAGTGATCGAAATGGAGAAGAACCCGAGGAGCGCGGCTTAAGTAATGCCAGGAGGCGGATCCTAGCGAGGACAACAGGATTTGCGGGATTTCACTCCTCGAGGTGCAATAGCCCGTGTAATCGAGGAGCCGAGCTCCGATTCAGGTCAGAAGGAATTTACGAATTTGCATATATCCGGATGTCGGACCGCCAGCAGCGGCTAGTTTGCACTTTCGCGCGTCTTCGGGGATTAACGATGCGGTTCCAAAGGTTCCCAGCCGCGCGGATTTCGCTTTCAATTCGCGCGGAACCGAATCGCGTTGCAGAAGATGGCGTGAGTCAAACGTCTTATGCTCCCTGGTCACCGATCCTCCTAGCAGCCCGAAAACGAGTTTCCGTGTCACTCAAGTGCAAAAGTGCAAACCTGACCGAAGGATGTGAGTATGCTAAAGATGCAAAGAGGCAAATCTGTCGAATTCATGGGAATTACGAGCAAACAAGGTAACGAAAACAGTTCAGCTGGTTTTATTGGATGGTCTTACTGAAACTTCTTTCGCAGAGACTGCAAGCGAAAGTTTTCCTAGTTTCAGAATCGAGTTACGCCTGTTCGCGACGGTTAATAAACTACTTCTCGTTTGATTTCAAATTACTATTTATAAACTGAAATTGTGCAAATAAGGAGAATTGCAAACGGAACACATAAATAAATACCAACACAACATGGGTTTTTAGGAGTTTTACTTCTTGCCTCCATAAGCGGGAGGAGCAGCGTACGAAGGCGCATGAGGGGCTACGGCCACTACGGCGTACCTAAAGAACCCCACAAGTGAATATAAAGAAGTAAAGTTCTCCTACGAGGGGCACTTGTGGCACCCTGAACTTCCGCAGCAGTGGTTTCCGCCAAGCGAAAGACATCCAAAAGTGGCGCCGATGAGAGCGAATAGGAAGAAGATGATGAAACGAGGAGACATCTGAATCAAGAACTGCCGAGATTCAAGAACTCTGAGAACTCACGGTTCGGTGGAGCTTGGAGTGCGAAGGCTGGTGATGGTGGCCTATCTTATGATGGTGGGGTTTAAGTAGGCGATCTTGCGGAGGCACAATTAACATCGACTAGTTTCGAAACATTTAAGAACAACAAAAACGTATCGCGCTTCGATGACCGCGATTTGAAAATTCGCAGAAGAATGGGTTTAGCACATAAGAAAAGTGATCGAAGCAAATTATAGTACAGACGGATGGATAGTGAAGTGCTAGATATCCTTGGTGATGTTTAGCTGCTTTCTAGCCACATAAAGTGAATTTTGAGAGTTGAGGACCCTTTAAAGACACTGAAAAGTTGAAGTTCCAGTCTTTTTCGTTCATTTGTGGGAAGGGCTAAAGGACTTCCAAGGAGATTCCCAGTCAAAGACACCAAAGCATTCGTTTCTTTCTTGGGTTTGCGTCTTACCGCGAACAGTGAATGTCTACAGTTCAGACTTTCGAAGATTTGGTCTGCAGATGTTGGATTTTTTGCAGCGCGATTCTCATCTTCGAAGAAGCGCTTTCTTGATTCTTGATGAGCCACGGCGCTTAAGCCGCATGTGACTGGTGTTTGGTATCTTATGGCCCGGGTCGCGTCCCTTAAGTGCGAACATTTGCTTCCGTTCGCAAACTGTTTTCCAACGTCCGTTATTCAAGTGTTGTCCGTTTTTCTGAAATCGCAGAATTCCTAGCCAGCATCGCGTTTCGTGCTTGTAGATATTTACTTTCATTTCTGAAATTTATGCGTTTGCAGGAAATGGCGGCCACCGACGAAGTTCCACAACTAAAGGAGCGTTCGAAGCGTCAACTCGAAGGCGACGTCACCCTTCTGAGGGAGGAAGTCCTCGATCTTCGCGAAAATCTGGCGTCGAATGAGGAAACCGTTCAACGCCTGAACGCGAATTTGGCTACGGCAAGATCGCAGCTGCGTCGCATCGAAGATGAACGTGAAGAGGAGAGGGACAATCTGCAGAGGCAGTTCAGGCGAAAAGTAGGTCCCGATCTCTTCAGGCTGTTAATCTCAGAACTGATTTCAGCTGGCCGAACTGGAAGGCGAAATTGAAGCCGAAAAGTCCCGCACGGCGGCTTTTTTGAAGTCAAAGTCGCTCCTCGAATTTTCGAAGAGCGAGCTGCAGCAGCGAGTCGAAACACTGGAGCGCGAAAACAATGAATTCAAGCGTCAAATGCGAAGATCCGCGACTCGCGTGAAGGCTCTCGAAGATGAGCGTGCCGCCACCGAAAAGCAAAGGGACGAATCGTTGAAGAACGCCACGGAATTGGAGAAAAAGTAAGAGAATCTGTGTCGTTCCTGCGTTCGAAAGTTCATGTTTAGACTGCGCTTAGCGCTCTCCCAAGCTTCGCAGGCCTTGGAAGATGTCACCAAACTGGCCCAGGAGAAGCGAATCCTGGAACAGAAACTCTCCGACGTCGCGGCCGATGTTGCGTTGGCCAACCGGACGGCCGCACTGCTCCGTGGCGAGAGGGATCGGGCCGTTTCGTTGCTCCACGAATCGGAAAACATGGTTCTTGTGAGTGAGAACCAGATCAAACAGATCCAGGAGAAGTTGACGGCTGAAGAGAACATCTCCAGCTTGTGCCAGGAAGCGGTAAGTCCAAAGTATTCTTGTTTTCTTTACTGATTTTGGCATCAGATTGACCGAGAACGGGATCGTCGAAAGACGGCCGAACACTCCATTGGTTCCAAGCAGCTTGAGTTGGACAATTTGAAAAGGACGGTCCGTAACCTGGAGCAAGATCTGGACGACGCGAAATCTGAAATCCAGATCCTCAAGAGGGACAACGAAACCATCCGCATCGCTCAGAAGAACAAGTCGGCGAAGAACTTTTACTATACGTCGACCCCTTGCGTTAGCCGTGTGGGAAGCTATCACACCAGAAGCGTCATCAGCTACTCGACGGACCTGGACATCAATGAGAGCAGAATCGACCTACTGGACTCAGAAGAAGATGGCTCGCTTGTGTCCGGATCGGGTTTAGAAATCCCGTCCCTGAAGGAAAAAAAGGAGAATTGTGTATAGGTTTTTGTGTTTGCTGTACAGTTTTGAACGAATGTTAATATTTATTTCTGATTGCCGTTGCATGGAGATTGCTTAACACCCGTAGTGAGGATGTAGAGTTCTTCGACGATACGGGAAAGATCCCGCTGGCCGACTTCAGTGGTGCTGAAGCTGAATCGAATGGTTCGGAAAGCTTCATGCTCAGCTATCCCACAAGCTAAGAGAACCGCTGAAGGCCTAAAATGAGATCTTTTAGTGGCACAGTAGTATCAATCTTACGTGATCGAGGTTGCATGACAGGCGGCACCAGTGCTCGCAATAAATGTAGTTGCCTTTTCCACAATTTCACAAGCAGTTATAAAGGAATGGGGAAAACAGGCACTGCTGGTGTTTTCAAGCCGGTCGCTTTGCTCAAAATGTATCTTAACTGATTCTCCAAAGATTTCCTGAAGCCAATATGGTTTACGACTACTTTAAAGCACCTTATACCTTCAGTTTGTTTTCAAAAGCGTTTCTGTTGGAAACCAGAATATCACGGTTGGAAGGTTTAAGAGCTTCTTGGGCGGCGGCTCCCAAACCGGCCACCATTGGAGTATTTTCGGTTCTAAATTCAAAAAAAAACTAATACGAAAACATTTGATAAACAAACCCAGAACGATATCCGCCTTCTTGTCCTCCACCAAACAGAAACGGGCTTAGCCCGAACGGCAGACGGTGCTCGTTCCACACCAAAGCTCCGATTCGAGGCCCGTAGAACTTGTGGCCAACTACGGTAACTACATCCACGCCGAGGTTTTTGATATCGACAGATCGCTTTCCCACAACTTGTGCAACGTCCGAATGGATAACGATCTTGTCCGCAAACTCAGAACTTCGGACAATCTCCGAAATTTCCTTGATCGGTTGGTACACTCCTAAAAGAATCAAAAAGCACAATTCACCTTTTCAATGCTGAGGAATTGTATATACCTGTTTCGTTGTTGGCAAGCATAGCCGTTACGAGGCAAGTAGATTCGTTCAGAAGTTCCGGTAAGCGGCCCACATCAATCCGGCCAGTTTCAGGATCGATCGCGAGTTCTACGAGGTCAATTTCTCCCCTGGCTTCTCTTTCTCTGAGGGGATTCTGCACCGAAGGATGCTCGATGCTGGAAGTGATCACTCGTTTCTTTCCTTCGCATTTGAATCCATCAATCACGGAAGAAATTATCCAGTTGTTCGTCTGAAAGATTGATTCTTCAAGATGAATATGAAAGCGCAAAAGATATCTCATTAAATCAGTTTTACCTCAGTGCCGCCGGACGTAAACACAACTTGTTTTGGTGCATCTCCAAACAGTTTCGAAAGATTCCTACGCGCCGTTTCAACGGCCTTCTTGGCTGCGTCGCCGAAAAGATTAGAACTCGAAGGGTTCCCCCAAATCTCGAGAGCTTCCACAATAGCCAGCTTAACGTTCGGATGAAGCTGAGTAGTTGCGTTATTATCCAAGTAAACGGCGTCCATCGGTTCTTAATAGAGAAGCTCTATCAAATTTTGCCTAT
>KN167474.1:529850-544964 GCA_000757745.1 Steinernema scapterisci
TGTAATTTTCAACACTTACATGAACCTCGCTTCAACCCGCTTTAATTCAGAATTAAACGTAACAACATAAGGAAAACAACCAATGAAGACTAATTTAACGTAGAAGGCGTGGAAGAGTCGTCCGATTGCGCATCTTTTTGGCTCGGAGGAAACTTTTCTGCATCAGCGCATCGCCGAACAGCGTGAAAACGCGCCCTTCGAGGACGAACTGGAAACTGTTCCCCGACTTCGGCACAGCTGAAATCAAGAGACGTGGTTATGTAAAGAACTGAAGTACCGCTCACTGATTACGCTGTCGGATTTTGTGATAAGCTGGAAAGTTCGCCGTGTTTCGTGGACGACTATACCGAGTTTCCCCACAAGGCTCAGGCAAGGAGAATCGGAAACCATCAAGAGGCAGCCGTGGTAGTCCGCCTTGATCATGCGGTCGTCCGGCGTTCCTGTGGATCCTCCCGTGAGTTTCGCAAAATATTCACACCACATTTCGTAGATCGGCTGGAACTGGGCATATCTGAAGCAGATCCTTTGCAACCAGAAATTCCAATCGAAACTCACTTTAAATCCTTCACGTCACGCAGCAAATTCACCCGCTTCTTCAAAGGATGCTTCACCTGAATCTCAGGCTTCCTCACCGTCTTCTCCAAAACCATTATGTGCGCCATCCCGAACCTTAATTCGTTAAAATAAACTCAATTAGCTATACCTTGTAAATATGCCGACAGCAAGAACAATTACACGAAAAACTTCAGAATTTGATCACCAATAAAATGTTAATAGTTTATAAATACATATTTGGATAAAACAACGCCCTAGATTATTATTTACAAACATCCATGTAACTGTTATAAAAAAACTTCAGTACCAAATAATGATAAATAATACATATATGACAAGCAAGATTTTGGAAATTAGGCGGTCACTTTGTTGCGTTTCCTGGCGATGGCTTCCTCCACTGACTTCAGCTGGTCAAGCAGTTCCTGTCGACGGCGCTCCTTTTCTTCGGAATCGAGTTCCTGTGTAGAAGGTGATTCCTTGCACGAACTCTTTCGCGAGTTCGCGGCGCTCATTTCACTGGATTTTGACTAAAGAGATTATGTTGTGAACACGGATACAAAAGCAAATATCTCACCTTTTCAGCGATATTGTCTTCGTCGCTGGAACTGCTGCCCGAGCTTTCACCGCTGCTCGATTCCGATGATCCACTAACCGCAATATTATCACGTTCACGAATTACCTGGAAAAATATACAATTAACGCTTATCAGCTCTAGAATAACTTACCTCGTCGCGCTTAGGGTCAGGCTCATCTTCAGAGCTGATGGGATCTCCTTCTGGCGACAACGGAATACCCTCTACGCCAAACAGGGGATCAACATTTGTTCGGTACGCAGCAGGAGCGTTGTCATCAGCCGAAGATCGGTTTCTCTTTGGGTGCCGACTTCTCTCCGAGCTCGGACCGCGGCGTCGCTCGCTTCGCACGCGCGAAACGGCACTCTTGTAGAGCGGAGAACGACTTCGCGAACGAGAGCGGTTTGGCCGCTTGCGTTTCGGGATCCGAAATGAAGTCAAATCAGCTGCAGAAGAAGGCTCTCGTTCGTGACGAATGGATGAGCGGACGGAAGTGGAGTTGCATCGCACGGATGACGATCTCCTCTCCGAATTGTTGCTACGCCGACTCTTGCGACTACGACAGCGCTGAGCTGATAAGTCGCTAGATCCAGATGACGATCGGGAACGCGATCGAGAGCCAGAAGAACGACTGGAGCAGGCCGATAGCGAAGATCGGGAACTGCGCGCCGAACTTCGCGTTCTACTTCGGCTTCTTGAAGAGCCAGAAGATAAAGCGGACGAGGGAGATGGCGAGTGTTGTCGACGTTTCTTCCTGTGCCTGCGCGAGTCGTTATCCGAAGATCCACTCGATGGACTCCGGTTCACTTTGCGTGCCACCTTCGGTGCGCTCTCGCGTTGGCGGCATCGATCGCGAAGAGATGGACCATTGCTACGACGGTTTCCATCTCCGCGGCCGTTCAAAGCAGGTACATCCCTTAAAGGAATAGGTGAAACTCTGTCACCGTTGGTACGGCGATTATCGCGACGGCCTTTGTCACGGGTAGGGTAAATGACTTGAGGTCCCAGATCTGCAAAGGAGTTGTTTTGAAAACCAGCAAATGGCAAACAAACCTTTTGCCTCGATACGACGCCGATCTTCATTACGCATGACGTCAATCAGTGAAGGCGGCCTTCCGCTACTTCCAACTGGGAAGAACGACAGGGAATTGTCAGCAGGTCGTCGGTTGGCACGATCTCGGTACACAGGGGATCGAGATCGGCGCCTGCAAAGCAAAACTCAGGTAAGCTAAAACACATACACAATCCCTACCTTCCATCAAGAGAGTCTTCTGAATCAGAACGCCTGCGAGGAGAAACGTCGTTGGTGGACATCAACATACGTTTCTTGTCAAATTCAGGATCCTTCTTCAATTCTGTTGCCTTTTTCATGCGTTCGCGAGCTTGCTTTAATCCCCGCTCCCAGGCGTCTTCCTCCTTTCGTTGTGGACTAGCGGCACGCTGGTAAACACGAGCCACGTTTCTGCGGTTCTCCAACCCCAACTCTTCTCTGCGAAGCCGCTCACACTCTGCATCAGAAGGATGGAAAAATTTGCAGGTCTCGCCCCAGGTACAGTTACCACGGACATAAAACTTGCAAATTCCATCAGTTCGAGTCGGTAGCTGGGATCCGCTAGGTGACAGCGAAGGACTTTTGGAGAGGTGGGACATCGGTTTTGTCTCCTTGTCATTCCTTTCTTCGTCCACGAATTCATCATCGGAATCTTCCAATTCGCCTTCTTCAAGTTCTCCGTCAGATAAATCTTTCTTTGGTTCGCTCTCGCCGTATTCTGCCTCGACTGCGTTGGCTTTTTCTTCCATCTCGTCCACATGCTCCCCGTCGGAATAGTCCAACTCGTCGTGGTCAACGCTAATATTTCTGACTTCAGGAACCGCTTCCGGAGTTTTCGAGTGTAGCTGAATAACGATATCTTAATTTGAAAGAAAGCAATAATTAGGCAATATACCGTAAAGTTCGATCCTTCTTCGACATCGCTCGGCGATCCTTCAGGTGTTGGAGAAGTCATCGGTGGACGTTTTACTTGTTGCGAAGATGTTTCGGATGCGTCGTCGTCATCTTCCGGAGATGAGGACGAAATTCTGTCCACAACTTCACCTTCGTCCTCGGAGAGAGGCTCACCCATCGCTCTAAAACAGTTCACTGTTAGCACTACTTCCTTGAAGTCGTTCGAAAAAAAACTGAAAATTGAATATGTTTGAGGTTACGATTCACGTCGGCGAAGAACAAATTCAAAGCTGGAAAAGACTTTAGAAACTCAAATATCGATAAGCTTCGTTTAGGAGGCCTCACCTATCGGCGTTAAAACCAAAATACGCAAATTTGCCGAAAAATTGCTGGTGGCGATTGTCATTAAGAGCCTCTCAATATTGGAATGGGAACAGCACATGAGTATGACACACAAAAATCGTTCTCTGCGCGATTCAATTCGCTTCTTGGGGATTATGGTGATGGACAACTTGGCGACAGAAGGGTGGCGGATAGGAAAGAAGGTAAGTAGCAGGGCAGCGATGGACTCATCCTTAGAGAAGAAACCGGCGGAAAGAATGACGTAAACTTCATGTTGCCGATAGGATTCCGTGGATTCGAGAACTAGCGCTCAAAGCCCTCGCCAACACGCACAGGGTCCACGGTCGCTGGGCGACAACAAACACAATCGATGAGTACACGGCAGGTCCGAGCGCAGGGAGATCGCTATAAGATGCGCGTCAAATTCAGAGAGAAACAAAGCGCAAAGCTCGATTTCGAGAGCCAAACGGATCTAAACATTCGCGGAGATCAAATCGAAGTTGCGAGGAACAAGCGATGCATATCTTCTGAAGGAAGACGCGGACGAAGGCAGACTGTCTGGCCGGCCAGTCTTGTCTGGAGCAGTTCCAGCTTGGCGTTGAGGTTTCACATTCGGAGATGTCTCGTTGGCGCAGATGGATATCTGAAACGAATGCCTCGTATGGAAAGGATCGTTGATGTATTGCAAGCTGGAATGGACGAACCCCGGAGCTCCGCCGAAAAGCCTGAAAAATGGAAAGTTCAACTTCTTATAGGAGAACAGCAAAATTATCAAAGCATTTATTATCGCAAAATATGTCAAAAAAAGGTGGATCGAAAAGAAATCCCACTACCCCTAACATAAATCACATATTGCTGAATCGAAGCCTAAATTTCAGTAAGAGTGCGGATGTCGACCTGAATGTCAATGAACAGCACATCGTTCTTGACGAACCGACCGCCCTCACTCATCTCAGAGATCGGTACGAATCTCTGTATCCCGAAAGCCGGATTCCGGCTGGACTTTGGTCGCTCCAAAAAGGGCAGATTTGCTTCGACGACCTTCGGAGCAAATCGAACCGAAACTGAAACATATATAGGATATTTAACCAATAGTTTAATAGAAGAAACTAACCATGTTGAAGATCCGATTTCTTGGAACTTTGGTCGAGCATTGTGAAGGTGATCGGGCAGGCGAACGGCCACTCGAGGATGTCGTCATTATCGCTGCTCAGAAGGCTGACGAAAACCGAATTGTGCTCGCGGAGGGAATCGCCGTCCCCGAAAGGAGCGAAGGAAGCAGCCATCCGATACCCGTTGCGATGGGAGTAGAACGGACGTGAAAAGACGACTGGCGCCAAGCCTCGCTTTGCCTTTTGAAGGGCAGCAGAGTATTCTGCAATGCGCCAAACGAACTGAGAGCTGAAATGAAGTCAAATTAGAAAATCTGAAATTTCTAGAAGCAAATTACCTATAAATGCATTCGAGTTGCCGCATTCGTGAAACTGAAGCGTCGACCATCCGGAACACATCCGTGGAATCGTTCACCATCAGGCTCGTTTCGTGCTTCATCGTTTTGACGCCATCGCATAGGAAGCTTTGATGAAGTGAGCTGAAAAAGGAACGCGATTTCGAGAGAACCGAATCTCGCTGAAAGCAACTCGGAAGCGACGAGGTGTGGCACCGAACAAAGTACTTTCCCAAGCGTTTGAATTCAAATTTCGCGTGCTTTTCGTTGTGGGAGTATGATGTTGGCCTACTGATTTGCTCTCCAAGGGCGACTTCGCGAGGACACGTCAGTCTTGTGGTGGTGCGCGGTGGAGTGCGGTCGGTCGGTTGGGCGCGTCTTAATACTTGTCGTGTTGGGTGTCGATATAGACCTCGTATCTGACTCAGAATTAATGCTCTTCGTGTGTTTCAGGACCATGGCCCGCACGAAGCAAACCGCTATCAAGACGCCGTCGCCCAACCCCACGGGCCGCAGCGAGAGCAGCGGGGGCAGCGCCAGCGTTGGAGGCAAGACTCCTCGCAAGCAGGTCGCAGTGAAGGCCGCTCGGAAGACGGACCCGGCGCTGGGAGGGATGAAGCGAGCGCGCCGTTACCGACCTGGTACCGTCGCCCTTCGCGAGATCCGGCGCTACCAGAAGTCGACGGAGCTCCTCATTCGCAAGCTCCCCTTCCAGCGCCTCGTCCGGGAGATCGCCCAGGACTTCAAGACCGATCTCCGCTTCCAGTCTTCGGCCGTCCTCGCCCTCCAAGAAGCCGCGGAAGCCTTCCTCGTCTGCCTCTTCGAAGACACCAACCTCTGCGCCATTCACGCCAAGCGGGTTACCATCATGCCCCGGGACATCCAGCTGGCTCGCAGGATCCGCGGGGACCGCTTCTAGGCGCTCAACAGCGCTTTCATCACTGCAGTAACCCCAATGGTCCTCCTTAGGACCACCATTATCAAACTGAACTAATTTTGCCTGCTTTGTTGAATTTACTTCATGTTTTTCTATAAATTAGTTGTTTGATTCCTGTGTTCTTTGTTTTCAGGGAAAGGTTCGGGAAGGTCATGATTTTATGAACAACTTTCAGGGTTCTTCGTCGTCGGAATTCAGGGTCTTGTCGTCGGCGGAACTTAGGGTCTCGCTCACCTGGTGTCTCTTATGTGCTTCTTGATTTCGTGAGCGCTGGCGCTCTTCTCGCAGCCAAATTCCTTGAAAGGACAATCGGTTTCCCTTTCGATGTCCTCTTGCTTGGCTTCGGGCGTCTTCAATCTTCGAACAACAACCGTCGACGGTGGGACAACGTCGACTCGGGTCGGCGTTGCCTCCGTTGTTCCATTGTTCTCTAGGTCCTCTACGACGACGTCCGATTTTGAAGCCGTCGATCGCGGCCGATTGAGCTCAATCTTTTTGAAAAGTTCCACCACGTCCGGAGTCTTCGGAGGATTTGTGGAAAGCGGTGCTCGCGTTGTTTGTTCACTAGGAACCAAGCTTTCCTTAGGCGCCACTGTATTCGATTTCTGAAACACTTCGGAGAGAGCATTTCGCGGTAAATGCACTGAATCGTAAACTCACCTTTCCCATTGAAGCGCGGATGTGAAATGCGGAAAGATATCTGAAGAAGGTCTGCTTTCTTTCAAGAATCCATTTGGTTCCAAGGAGATTGCAGTTTTGAATAGAAATTCTGCGTGGTTGCTAAGTAAGATCCTTCTTCCCAACGAACAGGAACAAACGTTAGCTGAGAAATCGATTTGTTCCAGTTCTCAAATTTGAATGTGAAGGCTGATTGAAGATTTGATTGAAGGCGTTTGAAAAGTTCAGAAAGGAAAGAGTCGGAAGTCGTAGGGAAAATGTGCTTATGTGGCCCTTGACTCTCACACGACCTAAGAAGGTAGTTCCTTCGATACTGTTTTCACACGTTGTGCGCACTAAATAAACCCTGATTCTCCTTCTCATGTTACTTTAAAACCAGTCAAGGGGAAATTCAGAAATTCACAACGTCGTTCACCCTCATCATCTCTTCCCCATCAATTGCGTTAACCAGTCTGTGCGGATCACGGACATTACACAATCTTCTGCTGGTAAACTCGCCGAACGAGAAATTCCGATCAAACAGTTACATCTTAGATTTGTTTTGTCTTTCAGATCTTCTATTTAAATGCGTCACGTCTTCGACGACGCTTCGAATAGCAGCCAATTTCGGCTATACAAACGGGAAACAAAGTTGGGAGAAAGCCCGATTTCCGCATTTCGACAATCTAAGTGCTTTGGTACCTGAGTACCCATCATGAAACGGGTCGTTTAACTCTTATTCAGGTTTTGGTATTCACTCGATTGTGCCTCACACATTCCTTGTGGCACAGTGCCGTCGATAACTTGGGAAAGCGAGACCGAGATGATTGTAAACCTTTCGAATTTCAATGTTGTGATCAGCGTTCCGTGGTCTTCGCGCGCCTTTCCAATCCTGAATTCTCTTCCTCCATTGTCGCACCAAGCTGTTCTTCAGCGGCCTTTTCGGATCATTCAACTCGGGGGCAGATTCAATTTTAATGACCTTCTGGAACATGTTGGCGGGATCGCGTGTTGCGCGTCATTTTAACCACTTTTGAAGCGTTGCTTTCCGCGGCCCCTTTCTTCCTCAAACAAACCATTGAGCCTGCCCTTCTTCTGTCCCATCCCTCTTTCGGGCACCGTTTGATTAATCACACGTTTGGTGCGCGACAACGCAAATCCTCGCCGTTAGCCGAGCCGACGAAACTCGCGTGGCGGACCTTTTGGCGTTCGACCCTCCATCGCTGCGGTCATTCGTAATCAATGCCTCGGGAAGCGATGATGCGTCCTCGTGCCATGCATAGGTAATTGAATCAAACGCAACTTTTGCCCTCGTAAACAATCATCTCCCCCAGCGCTCTTCTGCCGCCTTTATTAGTCCTGCTCTCATTCTGGGAAATACCACAACAACACGTTCATATTGCCTTCCGAATCACCTATTTTGGCCCCGTACGGCGCCACCGATTCATTCTCTTCCCCATTTGTCTTCTGCCTTGCCTGCTTCTTCAATTTTGTTGTCCTTGGAAGGGCCGCCCCCAGCTCGCGCCGCCCCTTCCACCAAAACGCCGACGAATCGAAAACGACGGCCAAGAAGGAGAGTTGGGTTCCGCCGCTTTGACGCCGTTTGAACTCGCAAACCCTAATCCAAGATTTCATCCATGTACTTTTGATTCAGTCCTTGTTCTTCGCTTCCCTGCATGATGTTCTGGATTACGGTAATCGCAGCAATGCTCTCGACCGTCGGTCCTTCTCTCGCCTTGCACTGCCTTGTCCTCAGTCCAGGTCAGTTCTGAAAAGTTTTCTAAGTTTGAAGTTCTTGTGAGAAAGACTAGGAGAATATCATTCATGAAACGCTTTTTCAACCACTAAGAACTACATCTGAAGTGTGAGATTCACTTCTGGTGCGAAGCATGTAACGGTCGATCAGCGGATTTCATCCACTTTCCAGTTCTTTCTGGATTTCCCTTTGCGATCGTAAACCTTGAATTTAAACCTCAGAGCGGTCCTTAGTTGGGCGGCAACAAAGACAGTAATTCTCCACAAACCCTCGTGACTCCGTAGGAACTCCGCTGGACCCTTCCTCTCGCTTTCAAGTTTCGGTCGTTAAGAAACGTTCTTACAACGTTTTCCATCGTCACGCGATTGTCTTTTATGGACGCGTGGAAGAAGTCGGGTGTCTGCGCATATGTTATGCAAATCCGCGCGAGCTCATTTGGGGTGATTCCGCAGCCGCCCCTCTCTCGCTCGCTGGCTCAGCTGGCCAAAGCAACCAAATATCGGCGCATAATCGGCGAATAATTGCGTTATCGCACCCGGCGACGTCTCCAAAGAAGCGAAATTCCGACGCGGACGTCTCCAAGGATTTGGCGTGTTTCTAAACCTCTGCAGAGACGAGATACACACGAAGGAGTGAATGGAAGGGACCAGAACAGCGGACGACCCCAAGTTCCCTTTCGACACCCGACTTCAGAACGATCCCTTGAGGCGCGACTAATGATGGATAAGAACGTGCATTTCCCAAAATGTTCGTGTAAACAAGGACTGAAATGCTTCGTTTCGCACATTGATTTGGCAGTTCGACGGAACAAAGTCCCGAATTGTATAAGCATTCGAAAAGTCCATCTCGAATGTGTTTGCTTTCCTCCAAAGATGGTTGATTGGAAGGACAGATCGTAGGACAAAGCAAGACTTAATAGAGAACGAACGGCAGATCCTCCAAGTTGAGCTAAAGTTCTGAATTCATCGTGAAAGCATTAATACGACAAAAAAGTCGCCCGCCGTTCGCTTGAAGGTTTTCTACGTTCAACACAATCTGTTTTCCAGAAAGGACGTTTTCTCTGTTCACGCGTGCGCAGTTTTACACTAACATTTATATAATCGGTGTTTTGGGAATTATTCATGAATTGTGTTTTATTTGCCGGGTGCGAAAACGTTTTCAGAGGACCGGAAACACATGCTTATCACATTTCGTATGGTTTCTGAACGCCAAATCTTTACGTTACTTTCGGCCAGATTCCTCATCCCAAAGCCGTCATTCTTCGTGCATCCTCAAAACCCTTTCGCGACTTCAAAGGAAATTGAGTCAAATCAGAGACTCTCCTCTCCCGTCAAGGACTTTCTCCGAACCGCTTTCTGCTTCGTTTAGATTCTCCTTTCCGTTGTCATCTAAATTTTCGAATCTCCCTGTGGGTTTTTTACTTGTTGCTGTTTTGTTATTCGTATCCCCCGCCGCTGTTTTGTGTTCGTTAAACGTGTTTGTTCGCTTAGGACTCATTTAATTTTAGGCTCCGCGTTTCCTTTTTCTCGCTTTCCGTTTTCCCATTTAGGGGCCATTAGATTATGCAAACAAAGCCGATCTTCGTTCGCCAAAAAGCTTTGGCGTTCGTATTGTTGCGGTTCTGCTGGTGTCGTTTAGCGGCGGCGGCAGAACGCGCTTATTTACGCATCAAACACGGGAAGTGAAAGACTCATGTCGAACCCTGATTTGCCCTCGTACGTCCTCGACGATTGGGCTGGAACTGGAAAAAAACTGCGATCGTTCTCCGAGAGCCCACCCTTAATATAGTTTTTTGAGGAGCGAAGCGCTATCAACTTGGTCTTGAAGCGGTGCTTGATTGTGTTTCTTCGTTTTTAGGGAGGGGCAGAGAGCGAAGAGCGGGCGGAAGATCCGATATTCGGTTCAACGCTATGCAAGCTTACGTTAATGACTGAACAGCCAATAAAAAATGTTATAAATTTTGAGAAGAGCGATCGGATTCTCGGAACCTAAGAGGACTGGCGAAGGACCACTGGGACACTTCGAGGAATCTTCTTTGTGTTTTCTCGAAATCTGTGTTTTCTGATTCCAACGACAAACTCCTTCTGGTTGAGTAACTCCATTCAGCGAGCCTGGGGTGACCCAAAAAGACCCAAACCGCGTTGTGTGTGGGCCAGCAAAGCAACATGATCCTTCAGCTTCCGCTCAGATTCCCCGCGGCGAACGAATCGTGCTAATGCCCGCGCCGGAGTCTCCTTGATTGGATTTAATGTCGTGAGTCCCTCGAGGCACGCGACGCTTTGTGTGCGCGCAATGATACTTATGTCCCGAGGGAATCGAGGAAGACGGGACGAGAGCTCAAAAGATGCCCAAAAATTGGCACTTGGGATAAGTCGAATGGGGGAGGATGAGCCTAGGGGTGTTTAGGACGAGAGAACACAGAGGCGCTTTTGGTTTCGTTTGCAAAGATCGGATGCAAAGGGCGACACGTCTTATTTCTACAAAATGTCCAAATTAAAAAACGTTGAAAATTGTCTTGTTTTCAGGCAACGGATTAGTGGCACATAAGTGCACTCAAAGAGCCGTCGGTTGCCGGATCCGCGTGGAACGTGATTCAGTCTCATGGTACGACGTGACCCGTACTTTCGACAAGCATTTGGCCTGCATCCTGAGAGGCGAACTTGGTGCCGAACGAAGATCTGGCTGCATGAAGAAGCCGTCAGGTACGATCCGTTGCTGGTGCTATGGCCAGTCGAATTGTAACTCGCCGGAGAAGAGTCGGCGACTCTATGAAGCCTTTGCAAGTGGCGATTCCAAGCTCCTCGAACGCGAAATCATTGATATTGACACTGAGGATCCGGAGGATTACGCCTACGACACCGAGATCAAAGCGACCCTATCGCCAAACTCGATTCAGAAGACGAAGCCGACGGAATCGATGAAGACAACGCGTTTAAGCGAGAAGAGCTTTGGGCCCTCAAATGAGAAGCCGGGGAGAGCAAATGAAGAGGCGAGAAAGAAGCAGGCGTCAAACTCCCAGAGTGACCAAAGCAAGCCGGTAGTGCTGCGGATCCCGGCGGAGATTCAACCCACACAGGCGTCCAAGGATCCCGTAGCCATCGAAATCAAGACGCAGGACAACGACGACCTGGATTCCGTGGAGTACCTTCCGGACCTGACCACCATTCCCCCGGTCCTGCCCACAACATCCAAGGTTCCCATGCCTAGAAAGGTGCGTAGAATCGTTTTGGTTTCGTTTTCAGCCGGCAACTTTCTTTCAGGAAGGAAATGCGCTTCCAACTGATGTCGCTCCCCAGGTGTTTGACACTTACAGCCTTATGGAAGAGGCGGCCGCCGACTACGGAATTGAGAGCGAAACCAAGGAGCCCGAAGGCCACTACAAAGTGAACGTTGTCAAGATCCGCTCGAAAGAAGCGGAACATTCCCACGAGGAAACGAACTCTGTCGCTGTTGTATCCTCCACGGTTGCATTGGCTTTGACCGCTTCGGTTTTTCAAGTTTTGTTTTGAGAGCGCGTTGTACATAAATAACTGGTAACATCGTAACAAGTCGCCTTCAGATCATTTGGATGCTCTCGGTCTTCATCATCTCGCGTAGTTTGTATTTCAAGATCTTGGTGTTCATGCGAGGGAAGTCGCCAGTCATCGCAAACGCATCCGGTTGTCTGACCTGCAAACAGACGTGCCATTCCAACTGATTTAACTTTCATATCTACCTTGTTGTTTTTGCACATGGCGCAGAGGTCGGATTTAAGCAGATCCAGATTTGATATGTCCTTTGGAATGATGACAGCCACAACAGGCGCCCCTCGCGATACCGAAATTACCTAAATTCGAAAATAAGAGCCCGAAATTCTTAGTAGACGCTTACCTGGACTCCACGTAACTGGTCGCTCTGTGCTAGAATTCTCTCAATCTTCCAGTGCTCAACAAGGACCTCTGCTCGGTCGAAAATCAAATCGTTTTTATGCGTCACAATTTCGATATTTCCGTCTTGAGAGCGAACGGCGATATCTCTGAAATCACCTCCATTTTTTTGCTTATGAGATTCAACCAGCCCAGTTACCCTGTAGTGACCCAATCTTCCAGCTTGTCAAAACGTGGCCCGTAGCCAAGGAATTTCGTTCCTCCGATTGGGCGGATCGCCAGTTCTCCGATTTCCCCGCTTGTCATTGTTACTCCGTCCACTTTTCGGATTTCGACCTAAACGCGCGTTTACAATCGGCTGTAAATTAGCGAAAGCCGGCGAGGAAACGCGCCCGCTTAATGGGATTGCGGGTGGGAAAACAGCAAAAGTGGCATTCGAGGGACGTGGAGAAGCTCAAAGGTGGCTCGGATTCGTTCAAACGGCGGATGGAGCGAGGGATGATGGCGCGGGCGGCTTTGACAAAGGGATCGCAAACGACCCTATGGACTCACCTCATATCCGTCCAGAGGCTTTCCAACCGCTTTTAAGAGATTCGTAGTGTTGTCCGAAAGCAGCGGGATGGAACCGGTTTCCGTGAGAAGCATGCCGACCTGAACAAAGTTCCAATAAAAAAGTCACGAGGAAATGAGAAACTCACAGCGATTCGCTTGGCATTTTCAAGTTGTTTCCCAATATTGGTCAAAAGGGATGCCGGAACACGTTCACCCAACAGGATTACGGTGCGCAGCGTGGGAAGTTTCACTTTCTGAGTGACTGCCATCTTGAGAAGAAGGCGGAGGGCGGCACCGTTTGTGAGCAGGGAAGTACATTGGAACTTCGCGATCGAGTTGAACAGGAATCTGTACAATGAGATTAAACCGACGTCTTCCACCCTGTCGAGGTTCAAGAGATTACTCTCGAATTTTCCGTTTGGATCAAAAACCTCACCTTGGCAAAGGCGAGGCCTCGGAGATGACCGTTCGAGAATCTACAAGGAACGGCGAAAAGGTCACTAAAGAGAAAACGGCGATTTTAAACATGGGAAGAGCGCAGCTAAGCACAGTCTAAAGATCAGAAGTTAGTAAACACATAAAAAATCTCGCAAAACACTTTTTTGGTGACTCCGATAGCAAGCGCCGCTGTACGACATCCGTTAACGAGTTGGTAGTGCGAGAGGGCGACGGCCTTGGACTCCCCCGTACTTCCCTAAAAACCAGTACAAACAAAAGTGAACTGGAGAAATACCATTGTGAACTGGATGGCAGCTGTCCGGTGGCAGTTCCACTCGGAAAACTTCGGGAGCTTCTCGATTTTGTCGCGGCTGCTTCTTCCGTAGATCTCGGAAAGCGTGTACGTTCCACTGAAAATGGTCAGCAAAGGATAAACACTGTCCAACATACGCGTGCTTGTGGTCTTCTTCGGCCAAAATCACGTGCGTCAGCTTTGGAACTCGTGCAGCCTTCAGCATTCCTCGCGACGACCTTCGGAGTTCCGGACAAAACTCAAGCAGAAGAGAGTTCAGGCGGTCGGATTCTTTTCCGGCCGAGAAGCAGATAATCGCCCGGAAATCTCCCTGAAATAATGAAGTTTCAGGGTTCCAACTTGCTCGCAAAATACACCCTGCAGTTTCATTTTCAGAGTTCTACTCACCGCTTTCAGAAGACGCTCTAGCGCTTCCGCGTGCGCAAAATTAGGACTTGCCAAGCAGAAGACGAGTCCGGCGCGAACTGCGGCAAGAGCAGCAATCATCACTTGGCTATGGTTGTAACCGCAGATTAAAATCCGGTCGTCTGAAGCAATATTCGTGGACAGGAATCCCGCGGCCAAAGATTCCATTTCGGTCTTAAGCTTCTCGAAGGAGAACGTCAACTTCTCGGAGTCGAAAACCACCGCCACGCTTTCATTTCCGCTCTTCTTGTAGATTAACTCCGGAATGGTGATCTCGTGAGGAATATACTTTTCCGCGCTCTGAAACAAAACGATTTCCATGGATTTCCGAAAGCAGAACTTACCGGTCGCGTGAAGTCGATGCAGAAGAGTTCCTCCTCGGCGTGAGAAAGCGTCATGATTCCTGAAATAAGGGACAAACAATGATGTTCGAAACAAAACAATTGAAACAGGCCTCAGGTGAAACAGCCGCGAGAAGGCGGAAAAAAACGGTATTTACTGATAATATATACTTATTCCCGAAAATTCAAGAAAATCCGCAGCGTAAACGGCTCCTGCACTCGCGCGGCAAATAAACGTGACATTTATGACTTGTGGAAATGAAATTTCAGGCATTGTGGATCACGTAATTTTGGAAACAACCCTAAAAACTCAATTTTCATTCGCATTTAGGTGAAATATAAAAGAGTCCAAAAGCACAAATGGGGATGTTTTGGGAGGCCGGTAAGCGTCGAGTGGTGGGTAGATCCTCCCTCGACATCAGTGCTGCCGGAGGCAGATTTTGAAGTGTAAACTCGACCGACGGACGGCCAAGTGGCGGCCGTAAACAAAGCGGCGATGGAAAATGAGTGATTGGAAGCGATCGGCAAGAGTTCCTCTAGGCTGAAACTTCGCCGATTGGGACGCCAAATTGCCGGAAAAGGACAAAAACGATAATCGCGTTTGACACTTTTACGTTGATTGCACGTAGGCTGGAGGGAGTGTATCGCCTCGCAAAGGTTGAGGTCGGTTGCGTCCTGGGTTGACGGTGAATTATATTGTTTTCTTGGCTCCGATGATTAAGTAAGATCAAGTGATCTATTTCTAAGCTTTGTTTTAAAGTGGGGGAGGAGTAAGCGGCTTTTTGTGAACCGGCTGCGTCGCTTGTTTTGGTTTCAGGCGCCCGCGGAGGTTTCGGCGCAAAGAAAACAATTGAATATCAAAAACTAATTGTCGAACGCCTTTCTCGACTGGTCTAGTGCTGAAGCGTCAGATTCGAGTCGCCAGAGCTTTAGCCCAGTGATGTGAACTCACAATTATATTAATATGAGTCGAGTCATGAGTCGACCC
>KN167474.1:544974-559197 GCA_000757745.1 Steinernema scapterisci
GTTGCATCAAGCTTCTACAGCCTGCCAATGAGTGCCAATGCCACCCGCTCTACTCAATTTTGAAGGATCGCTTTCGAAGACCAACAGTCGTGACGCAATCAAAGACTGTTGACTACATCAGTATTGTGGGATGTTCCTGAAAAAGTGTCACTTTGAATCATAACTTTTCAGCAGAATTGTTTTTTACTGTGTTTTTTACGGTATTTTTTTACTTTACAGACGTTCCAATTCAGATAGATATGGAAACTCCGGCTCTGTTAGCATATTTGGGGCCAATCAAAATAAGGAGGGCCCGAAAAAGGGAGGAGAGCCCTTTCTATTTAATGAAGGACCAAAGGCTGTAGCTGGGCCCTTTCGATTTTATTCGGACCCTCAGGTCGCAGACGGCGCTATTCGAATTAACTTGGGTCTTGTTGGGCTGTTGCTGGACATGTGGAAAGGTGGGTCGACCAATAGTACTCTTACCCGATCGCATTAACAATGTCTGTTCCTTGCTCTTTTAGTTCCTTATTACTGCCAAAAGTGTTCTACGGCCTTGTCCTTTGTTTCCTCAGCGTCTATGGAGCAGATTCCAAGTACACCGGAATGGGCCCTTCACAGCCTTGAAAGGGCCCTAGTTAATTCGAATGGGGCCGTCTTCGACCTAAGGGCCCGGATAAAATCGAAAGGGCCCATCTCCAACCTTTGGGCCCGTCACCCGCCAAAGGGCCCTCCTCTCTTTTTTGGGCCCTCCTTACTTTGATTGGGCCCAAATACGCTGATAGAGCCGAAACTCCTTACTAGTTTCTAAGGCTCTCTTAGGCTATAAAACGGTACTTTAGTCAAAGGATTCCTAATCGTTTTGTGGAGATTTTCAACTGTCATTTTAATGCAAGTAACCACGTCTAGCCTGTCAAGTCGCGACTTCCAAACAACTTAATTAGAAATGATTGATGAGAGCTGATCCAGTTGACGTCACCCCTAAACAGCTGAAACTGGAATCGACTTCGATTGCGGTGACCTTTGGAGCTTTGAATGCAGTTTCATCTATTTCCACTCTGTCTCATATTGATCTCTATTCGAACCGCTATTTAGCTACTTATGTTCAACTTCCAAAACCGGCATCAGTTTCATAATAATTTTAGGTCGTGTGAGTTTCAATTCCCAAAATGTTTTTCCCTGCCGATCTGTCATTTTTCGATCGATCAGTCTAGCGAGCTGCCTGCTCTTGATGCCCTTCCTAATTACTCGGTCGCGGTTCTACAGATCGATTGAATCGTATTACAACCTAACCAATCTCCGCTGACGGCTTTTGTTATTGCGGAGTTTTGGAGCACCACCAGATGGGACTGCATCGGGTTTGTGCCTATTTACTGTATTTGGCGTTGGGTATTGTTTGCTTTGCGGCGAGTTCCCAAGCCAATGAAGGTCAGAAACCGACTCATTTTGAGGTGGGTTCAAAGCGCCAATCTTTGAGTTTTTAAGTTCACGTTTCAGGTCGTTTCCTTTAACTGGGAACATGTGAAGACTCCTTATACTATCGCAGTATGGATCGTCTTGGCTAGTATTGCTAAGATTTGTAATTTAGGGTTTTTCGATTAAAATTAAGAGAGTAATTTAGTGTTTCACATATCCCGGAAGTTTGCGGACACCTTTCCTGACTCAGCCCTATTAATCGTCGTAGGACTCATCTTGGGATATGGCCTGAAACAGATGCAAGTAGACGACAGTGTCTTCTCGTTGGACAATGCCGTCTTCTTCTTGTACCTCTTGCCTCCGATCATCTTTGAAGCCGGATATTTCATGCCTAACAGAGCCCTGTTCGAGAATTTGGATTCTGTGATGCTGTTCGCCATCGTTGGGACCATTTGGAACACCATCGCTATTAGTAAGTGAAAGGTTAAGGAAGTTGGGGTATCGAAAGTGACCCAATTTCAGGTGTGTCCCTGTACATCCTTGGCCAATACAACCTTTTCACTGTCGGGTTCAGCGCTTTTGAAATCCTCCTCTTTGCCTCCCTAATCTCGGCCGTGGATCCTGTGGCCGTAATTGCTGTTTTCGAAGAAGTCTGTGTGAATGAATTCTTGTTTGTGAACGTCTTTGGGGAAGCGTTGTTCAATGATGGAGTCACTGTGGTAGGTTGGACAGATTCTTCGCTGGATTTCAAAGTAACTTTAGGTCCTCTACCAAATGTTCAAAAAGTTCGCCATGATTGGAGAGAAGAATCTCGCAGTCACGGACTACGGAGCGGGGGCTTTATCCTTTATCGTCATCGGACTTGGTGGGATTCTTATTGGGATTGTCTTTGCTCTGGTGGTCAGCTTTATCACTAAGTAAGTCACCATCCTATTCAGAAAACCTGAGATTCTGAGATTCTGAGCTTTAGATACACCGACAAGGTCAAAATCCTGGCTCCAGTTCTGATCTTTGTGTTCCCGTACCTGTCTTACTTGAGCGCCGAACTCTTCGGTTTGTCCTCGATCTTAGCGTAAGTGAAGTTCCCATTTTGAATATGACTGAGCGCTTTTAGTATTGTCGCCTGTGGAATCTGCATGAAGCAATACGTGAAGGAAAACATCTCCCACTCAGCCACCAACTCCGTCAAATACTTCACCAAGATGCTGGCTCAGTGTATGGAGACCGTAATTTTCATGTTCCTGGGCTTGTCAACCATCTCCAACGGCCAATATTGGGACACCTGGTTCGTGGTCTTCACTATTGGGTTCTGTTTGGTCTATAGAGCTATAGGTAAGCTTAAAAGTTTAAGATGAATCTAGCCTAATCTCAAGTTTTAGGTGTTGTAATCCAATGCGCAGTCCTGAACAGATTCAGAAAGAAGAAGTTTTCGTTTGTGGATCAGTTTGTCCTGTCTTATGGAGGTCTTCGAGGAGCGATTGCCTTTGGTTTGGTGGTGTCACTGCCGGACGACATTAAGGCTAAGAATATGTTTGTGACGGCTTGCATTGCGGTCATCTTCTTTACCGTTTTTCTACAGGTTGGTTAGGTGAAGTTTTGGAAGACTAGACTACCTCACCGACCTGAGCAGATCTTATTCCAGTCGGTTAAAACTCGGCAAGAGCCAAAAGACGATAAATTTTGACTCTGGCTGAAGTAGTCTAACTCAACTAGCTAGAAAATAAGTTATCGTTGAGTTTAAATCCAGATTTCAAATTTAGGGCATCACAATCCGCCCTCTGGTAAACATCCTAAACGTGGAACGAGACGACAAGCGTCAAGAGACCCTTTTAGAAAGCATCTACTCCAAGGTACCCTCAAACGCCCTATTCAAAACATAAATCCTTCTTCAGTACTTCGACTACACCATGGCCGGAGTTGAAGACATCGCAGGTCAAAAAGGCCGAAACTCGCTCCGTGACAACTACGAACGTTTCAACGCTAAGATTCTTCGGCCTCTTCTTGTCAAGCACATCAAGCAAGACCACTTTGACGCTTCAAAGATTATTCGAGCTTACAACAAAATTACCCTTCAAGAAGCCTTGGACATCGCCAAGACTGAGAAGAGGATCAAGGAGAAGAAGAGAGAGTCTATCAGTCATGATACTCTTAGGAGTACTGTAGCGGCTTATGTCAACGCGAGCTATGATAGGGAGCAGCCGTCAACGTCGACTCAAAGCGATAAGGTCGAGACTATCGAGACGGATGCCACGGTGAAGAATGGAGTTCTCAAGCAGGAACTGGAAAGAGTAGGTCACAAAAATACGGCAAAAACTGGATTTTTATGTTTACAGTACATGAGCGAGCAGGAGAACGCCGACGCTTTGTACAGGATGTTTAGTGAACTTCTCGATAGGAAATTAACCGAAATCCGTCATTCGCCTCAGTATCCAGAAGAGGATGACTCGGACATTGAAGACGACTATATGGAGGCTATGGTAAAACCTAATACGTCGGTTTCGAATACGAACTTGGATGTAAGTCTCAAGAATAAGGGTTGAGTGAAAACTAAATTTGCAGAGAGTTGGCCGTCAAGAGTCTTCGTCAATCGGTGCCGCTTATCCAGGGGATCTAGAGAGAGGACCAGCCCCGCGACTTGGACGTCTGCCAAGATCTAGGAGCATGGGGGATAATAACAAAATCTGACTCTGAAAAATGTTAATAAAATTAAAATCTTATTTAAGACAAACTTAGCTGACTTAGTGCGTGCTCCGAACTGAATTCCTCCCATTCCTATTTTGTAAGTCAGTAGTACATCGATAGCAGACGACTGTGATGCTCCAGCGCCAAAGACAAGAGCGCCAGACGACAAGAGCGCCAACGACATCTGCGCTAACGACATCTGCGCTAACGACAAATGCGCCAAACAGTAAGTGCGCCAACGTAAAGAGCGCTAAACCCTTCCACAAGTTTCTGTGAATTCTGAACAGATTTTAAGCTACAGAAATCGGTTTTCAATATTTTTTGGGTTCTAGAACAGTTTTAACCAGGTTCCAAAAGTGTCGCCCTAAGCCTGGAACTGTCGCCCCAGGCCAACGCACCCCGTCTGCAGATCGCAGAACACTCATGAACAGTCTTTGGATCACGAAGGGTCCAGGACTTCTCATCTGGGTAGTGATCCACAAAATAGCTTTGAGCCAGTACAATGTAGGGTGGAGGGCTGCACACCATAGTCAACGGCCTAGTCATCGTTATATCAAACTCTTAAACGTTATTCTAAGTACTTTGAAATTAACAAGAAGAATTGAAATTAGGGAAACGGGATAATCTAAAAGATACTTATCTCGCACCTACCTTGTTTGGTTTTGACATTGCCATTGGAGAGGCGTCTTTGGTCCAAGCGTAGACATGGACGAAAGCGGTGACATTGATAAGACTTGTTCGCCATACGTTTGAAGCTGAATGGCTACTAACTCTATGTTCAGGTGTCATTGTGACACCGAAAATTTGAATTGCAAATTTTTGCGCACATTCCTAAAACGTTTCTGTTTGTGGACTCTACAGCCTGCACTTTCCGGTGTCCACCTATTGTTTTGTCGAATTTGGCATTCAGCGAAAACAAGGCTTAAGGCCACCTACGAAAAATACCAATGTCCTGAAATACACTTTGTTTTGCCAAATTTTCCGAATTCCAGAAATTTTAGTTGTAAATGTCATAGAGTTTCTAAGGCTCGTTAACTTTAATCAATAAAAGGTGTAGCTTAGTGCTGTCTTCGCTTTAATTAGTGTGTCTTCCATACACTTTTGATGAAATTGTCACTTTTGACATTTGCCACAATGGGAGCTGGAATCGATAAATCCTTCTCATTCACGCCCCAGTGAGTAGTTTCTTTAGGTTCACTGGTGTTGTCAGTGTGACTCTTGCGTTCCTCGCGAAAACTCTGTTTTTCCATTCATAAAGGGCACTTTCCCTGGGTGCCATTCAACTCTTAAGCTAGATCTTTTTGTTAGTTGGTACAAAACGGTGTCCTGTTCGCGTAGAAACGGGTCAATTAACGGGAAACGAAGTCTGAAAACCGCTACGGTAGACTGTCTTATAAGCTACGAAAACAAAAGTGTATCCTATGAAATTCGTACCTTTAGAAATGTCTAATTTTCACGCTGTTGTTTTTCTAGCTTCTTGGAAGTTCTGTGCGAAACTACGGCGATTCGGAAAAGCCATTTGTCAAAGCTATAAGCTTTCTCGCTGTTGTAAAGTAGCTTCGCGTGTTTCCGTCTTAAGGATGTTATTTGTGAATGTGTTTTTATCATCGCATGGTTTGTTAGCTGCATAACATTTTGGACCTTTTCGGGTTTTGGTTTAGTCTCCCAAACGCCTTATGTGTTCATTAATAAAAAAGTAGACTTTCGGCGGACTTTTGGCTTTTGGTGGCGCTGTTATGGTGGCCAAGAAGTCCAGATTAAATAAGACTGAAACCTGTTTTTTTTGTATGGTTTCAACAGTGCTTTAAGTACTTTTTTCAGGGCTTAGTTTTCAAATGAAACTTCGATCAAATCAACTTCAAAATTTTGGAAATTAATTGAGTCGAAATTATCGAGTATCAAGTCTTGACAATTCAATTTTCACTCGCGGAACTCTATTCGAGAACGAGGAACTGATGTGAGGTCTTTATGGGTATTTACGTTTAGTCAGCTCGTTACCGCGAAACTTGATTCTAAGAAAATACGTTGGAAAATGGGTTAAATTCAGATAAACAAATTTAAAAATCATGTGTTTTTCACAATTTTTCGACTGGAGCTTTCGCTTAGTATTCGCTAATCGTATCAAGAAGTTAATATGTCGTTTCAGCTGTGTTTACTTTATTAGAGGAATACAATTCAGTTGAAATACGATATGCATTTTTCAACATACTTGTGGATATTCTTGCTAGCAGAAGTGTTTATGGTGGGCGTAGTCATAACGTTTTTGCGTATGTTGAAAGAAGACTTTTTGCTTAACGAAACTTGTAAAACTGTCTAAATACTAAAATACTACTAAAAAATATCTAAAAAACTAAAAACTAAAACTAAAATACGAGTTCTGCTTATATCTCAGCTTGTAAGGTTTGTATCAGAAATATTAATTAAGCTGAATTTTGTATCTACTTGGGATAATAGGCTTTGCTTCAGAGCTCAAGTTTGATACTAATGTACTGGCATTAATTTTGAAAAAAGCCCTTTTTGTAATGTCACATACTCTAATTCGGCTAGCAGGCCTTTGCCATATGGTCGATTACGTTCCACGACGGGAACAATTAAAATTAAAAATGTCTTAAGCGACATAAGTTTTAAGTGTTTCTCGGCCAGCTAAATTTGTTTTCCCTAGCCTAGTTATTTTCTGCACGGCTGTAATTACACATGGTCTTCAGTTGTAAGTAAGGCACTTAAATATGTATCCCTGAGAACATGGCCAATTTTACATCGACAAGACACTCTTTCCCACATTTATCACGTCCAGCTTTCCATAAAAATACGAAATCCTCCCATCGCTTACCCGAAAAGCCAAAACACACAATTGTTTCTCAATAGCCGTTAAATCGAATCCAGCACCACACATGCTTCCGTTTTTTCATCTTTCTTTGCTCTGTTTTTCGTACGATAACAGTTTCCATTCGCTGGGAAAAAGCTTTTGGCCATTTCCGAGAAACAATGGGAATAATGAAAAACGCGCGAAAAGAAGCACTTTTGCTAAAAGGTGTCTCACGCGCGTACACACTGATCACGGGGAGGGAGGCCGCTTATAACTTTATTAGCTAAATTTATTTTTATGCCGTAAGCCATGTCCTTTTATAAACATTCCGGGCCCTACCCGTCCGCGCACCCATTTCATGCCAACTCAAAACACATTTCGGCTACAGGCTACCAGAAATTTCCTATAATTTTTTACGTGTTTTAAAAGCACTTTATAGGCTCAGACAGCCAGAGGAAAACATTAGCCCTTTAGACACGTTAGCCGTGAGAACGTCCAACATGGACACATTTTCGATATTGTTTTCCGTCTGCCCCTTGCTGTTCGATGTGTCTGTCCATCAATGTCTGGTCCAGCTTTATTTTTGCCACACTAGGCTGTTACCCGCGCAAATTTATGTTTATCGTCTTTGGCTCTCGACCGTGTTTGCGTATCTCTCTTCATGTGGCTATTAAATCAGTCTTGCTTTCAGAGCTTCCGGTTAAGCTAAGTCGAATGTTGCCAGCATACTTTATCATCATTTTGGGAGTTTATTGTTCCGTATTTTTTGTTGGTTTCATTGGAAATGCATGGGTTATTATTACGCTGGTGCTGATAAGGAACGACAGAAATCATCCGATTTCCTGGAGGTTTAGGAGGGTGACGTCCTATGTGCTCGCTTTGAGTATAACGGATTTGTTGGTGAGTTCTTAAACGGTTGTCGTTTAAATTTAGTATAGTTCAACTTGTTAAGAGAAAAACACAAAACAAGAAATCTTTGAACTGAAATTTCTAAACGTGCAAAGTGAATCGCGCGGAAAAATGCTCTTTTCTGCTTGAAGAGACTTGTCGGGCAACGCCTGCGACTACACGTCTAAGCAGGAGCAAATTAAGTAGCAAGGAAACTACCCAAAGTATCTCGCACTAAACGAGCTGAAATTTGGCACAACGGTAAATTATTGAATGTTTTTGAAATCAGCGGCTTGTAAGTTTTCTCATTAAACCTCTTTCTTTTGAGAACAAAGAAAAACCACGTCGGCAAACATTAATTTGTAAATGGCATGTTTTCCAATTTTTTCGCTAATTTGGACTAAGAGCAGTGTGCGTAAGTCCAAGCATGCGCATGTCGAAAACACAAAATTAACATTTTTGGCTTTATTAACGAATCCGGGCACAATCAAAATACGGAGGACCCGAAAAATTAAAAGACACCATTTGTCGGGTAACCGGCCCAAAGGCCCTTTCGATTTTATGCAGGCCCTTTCAATGTTGTCAAGGGTCCAAACGGTGTATTCGGAATATGCTGGATAGACGAGGAGGAAACAGAGGACAAAGCCGTGAATTACTTCTGGCAGTAATAAGGAACTAGAAGAGGAAAGAACACACATGACGGCAAAAGTACTAATATTAGCCCGTTTTCCAAACTAAAAATTTAATAAATCTTTTAAATTTTTATAATTTTTCTTTGGTTTTTGTGATTAATAACAGATTATACTTCCAGGTCCTCTCCATGATCCCAATGCTGGTCCACTATTTCCTAAGCTCACAATGGTCTTTCGGCTTTGTCATGTGCAAAGTTTTCTGGACCATCGAGAATGTTAACAAGCTACTCTCAGTCGCAATCTTGACTTTTATGAGCGTAGAACGCTATATGGGTGTATGTAGGCCTTTGAACAGATCTTTCAGCAAGTGAGTCCGAATCTCCTTTAAGTTTCTAGATGGGAATTTTTTAGAAACTGCTCAGTAGGAATGATAATCTCGACATGCTTGCTCCTGATAACTGCGCTCTGCCTACCAATCTTATACTATTCCGGAACTGCTCACTACGGAGTTTGGTCAAATGAGACTTTCCAAACTCGAATGGCGTGTAACTCAAACCTGCCTGACACCGTTTTACCTTATTTTATCACTTACATGTTTACGTTGGGTTACGTGGCCCCAGCTGTCTGTATAACTATGAGCTATTTGCTGATCGTGAGACAGGTCAAGGAGAAGATAATTATGAGTAAGTCTCAAAATTTCAAAATTTCAATTTAAGAAACCTATGTTCAGACCGACGTAATTCCGTCACTCAAGCCAACAAACTCGTCCACTCAGTCTCATGGGTGGTCCTTTTCCACTTCGTCTGTTGGACGCCGTTCTGGTCGTTGGTTTTAGTGACGTTGGTCAACACAACCAGTTTCTTCGGGGCATCGGTTGCTACGTCAGAGACGTTTGCCTTGATCAAAGTGCTCACGAGGTAAATTGCAATTTTTCAAAACGTTGTTATTAAGTGTATTTTTAGTTTTTTGCCCTACATAAACTCGGCTGGAAATTGGATCTTCTATGCTCTGCTCAACAGGAAAATACAGGCGATTTCACGTGAATACCGTAATCGACAGATGCAGAAGTTCCAGAACAGTTTTATCCGAAGGAAGATGTCTAGAGTTGCCTTGAAGAAAGACTCGTAAGGCCAATTTTTTTATGTGATGTCTGATATAGAAAGAATTTGTTCGAAAGACACTAATAACATGTTTCCGGGACGTATGAACCTTGCCATAGCCGGTAATGACGTTTGAAAATAACAACTAAAACTATATCGTCTCTTGTGGAAGCAGCCACAATTCGACTATTTGAATAGAGATCTTAAGTTTCTGAATTTCTTAAATTCGTTTTTATAATACCATCTAGCTTCATTCGTACAGTTTTTGGCTTTTTTGGCCTTTTGGTTATGAATGTTGCCTGCATTTTAATCTCAATCGCTACAGGCACACTCCTCGGCTATTAAGAGACCCTGCAAGGAGCAAATCAGAGTATGGTAGTCTCAAAACTGTCAAAAGTAGGGTTAGGGTTACAGGATTAAGAACGTCATGACATCAGCGCCAAACGACATTAGCGTCAATGGTAAGAGTGCTAAATGTGGTGTGTTAGCATGTCGAAGCCTGCTTGAAATACAAAGCCTTCACATTCATAGCGCCTTTGAAGATCAAAAACTAGACGAAAGCACACGCTAATTGGCGCTGATGTCGCTTGCCGCTCATGTCGTTGGCGCTCTTGTTTTTTGGCGCTGTTTTCGGTACACCGGTTACAGAGCCATACGTACCCGTCACGCAATGCTCAAGGGCCTGACCGGTTATTTACAATTATAAGCTAATTTTAGTGCTCGTAAAAACTTTTACAGCTGCTTTAAGAGGGTTCGCCAGAAAACATTAAAATAGTGGATGTTTCTTGCTATCGAGGGCGTCCGGCCTCTCGTCATTTGGCATTTGCCTTGATCACCTGTGGTCTGTTCATGAATACTAATCTCACCAAGCACCTGAGTTAGTTGATGTGTGGCATTAATCAAAGTTGGCAACAATTGGGTTTTGGGCTGACGTTGTGATCTATAATCTTGCGTATTCTTGAATAACGGGTGAGGTAAATAACTAATTAGGTGTTTTGTTTAGCAAAAAACAAGGTGTGACGCAAAAACAAGGTGTGAATTTGATTGAACGAGGTTCCTTTGGGAAACTAGGTGTAAGATTCGAAATGGGCGTTTCAAACTGAGCCGTTCCTAGTCCTGGGCTTAAGTCACAATTTGTCTGGGGACACGTCATTCAATTATTGCAGGAGTGGAAGTAGGCTTGAAATAGCGGGGTTTCTTGTTATTCAGCATCCAGTTTTGCATAAGTTGATTTTTGGCTCTACGGAGTGAGCTGAATACTAACTTTACATACGATGGAGTACTGAAGTTCAACTTTCAATCTAATTTTCTAATCTGTAAGCCTTCCGGTCCTGTTATTTTGTGCTTAACCTTTGGAAACATTAGTTCCGGGTCTGACAAAGAATATAGCGAATTTCTTATAATAGAAAATTAGGACTTTATTAGCGTCCTGGCCCAATGTTATTAAGTAGGGTCCAAAGGTTGGAGATTGGCTTTTTCGATTTCATCCACGCCTTTAGGTCGCAGACGGCCCCATTCAAATTAACTATTTTGATTAAGCCTGAATTTGCTAATAGAGCCAAAATTTGTTATAATTCAAACCTGAAGCTAACGTTTTGATCATAGTTATAATCTTGTCTTATGGACTTGTTGAATTATCCAAAAAGGAGTTTTAAAGGTTGTTGGCGTGGGCTCTTGTTTGCTAGCATATATCCCATGAACCGGTAAATATTAGTCCTGCACAAATTTTGTGCTTTTAGGCTTGTTTTTGCCATATGCTATTGTTTTCAAAAACCGTCCCTAGACTGACTGAACTTAGCTACATCTGTATCATGTTGAAAACAATTCTCTAGGCCAAGCAACATATACGACCAGGTGGTGTTTTTGGACATTTGGCGTTGCGTGGCAGTCATGTTCTTTTCCGTTTTATTGAATTAAAGAAAGAGGCGTATGTAATGTTATTAGGAAATTAGGGCTAAGAGCAAATACCGTTTCGCGCCCTTTTGACCCACCCACATGTTTCTCAACCTCTCAAATATGCATGGCAACATGTTTAGGCAGGTGTATTTGTTACAGATCGGCGACCACTTGCAGCTTGACCTCATTTTTGCCATTTCAATGATTTTCGAGAACGTTCGGGAAAGGTTATGTTTACACAAACCCGAACTTGATCTCTCGCTCGGTTAGCAAGACTGACTGAAGACTTTTTATCGCCCTTTTTCGACAAAAATACTTGATGTTTACGTAGCGTGTAACGCGCTACGTCACTCCGCCACCTACTTTCTTTAGTAGGCTGGTCGCTTTTTCTGCTTTTTCTCCAGTACGGTGACCTGTGTCCATTCACGCGTGTTAGATACACGCCTCATAGTATTTCCGTGTTTTTCCTCAAACCTACGATTTTCAGACATGAGCAATCGCCTGTTCTTCCTTGTAGCTCTGGTCTTCTTTTGTGCCCTTGTTTCTACATGTTCAAGGTTGGTTCCGAAATTTGAAGTAAACCTGTAAACACGTTTTAATTTAGCCGCCATATTCCTTCAGTTCTACATAAAAATGGAAGCCATTTTGAAGGTAACAGAATGCGCCTACCGTCTCCCAGATTTTCAGTGTTTAAGAGGCTTTTGAAGTGAGTCAATTTTCGGTTGCCATACATGAGAATTCAATTGCAGGCGATTCGACGTAGAACTGAGCAAGCCTAGCAGAATACCAGAACGGAGAGTGAGAGCTACCAGCAATGATTCTGAGAGTAACAGACAATTGAAGAAGGGCAGAAAGTTGCACGGCAGACTGTCATGGAGAAAAAGGTTGCAACAAGGTTATGGAAGACCACAGTAACGAGCTGTTAACTGTATATTAGTTTGGTTTGATGAAAATGTAAAAAATTTGTATATAAATTTTTGTTAGATTTATACGAAAAAAGTCAGAAAACGTGGATCTGCTTAAAATTGGATCAACTGCGTTCATCTTGAATCTTAACTGCAGCAAATCTGCTTCAAACATGGATTTTAACATTTAATAAAAACGTCGAATTCAACTTTGTTAACACGTTGACCTATCGAAATCATGAGGAAGAGATTCGTACAGCTATAAATCAAACACTTCTCCTATGAACTGAAACTTTGTATCCAGCACCCCTCAAAATCTTCCTCAGCTGCTGTCAATTAATGAGTTCCACCGCATCTGTCAGTTGTCTTAATAAAACGTCCTGCCCTTTCTTATTTACACTCTTGGCGTTGTTTGTGTGGAGTGAGGTGGCTTTGAATTGGCAGTGTGAACTGAGATTTGCCTGGATGTCTGGGCCAGCAAACGATCTGTGATAAACTTTTATTGTTTCGGTTTGCTTCTTACTGGGAGTTGCTGGCTTCTTCGGTTGGCAGTTTCCCCAGATCGGTGTATTTCAGTGATCGGTTTTTAGCAGCGCTCCCACGAAAGAAATTGTACTTGTATGGTTTTTGATCTCATTGAGTATGCTCGCGTAAACAAGCTCTTAATGTGTTTTTGGGACAGAAATAGTTTCTGCGCGCCGAAAATGTTTCGAAACTTTCAAGTTTAGCTTAGTACACGCGCTTATTTTTAGATTCACGGAAACTTTTGATACTGTAAATATAAACAAAATAGGCGGCCTATGGAGTAAGAAAAGACCGCATATCTCTACTTTGAACTTGAACATATCTCTACTTTGAACGAACCTCTAGACTAAGCATAAGGTCACAGACAAGGACATGGCCAAAACACTAACCAATTACCCTAGGTACGTTCTTAAGGTTTCCTGACTTTTAACGTTTTCAGTCGACTCGACAGTCTTCTACGACATTTTAGTTGTTTTCGGAAAGTTAAGAAAAACAGAATTTTAAGATTTTCTGTAGCTGAAAAAACTCAACTGACTGAATGAACTGAATGAAAACAATCGAACTGGGTTTACAATTACTTCTGAATGGGGTCTAAAGAAGACTTCAGCAAAGCCTTGTTACCTTCTAACGCCTTTTGACGACCAACTAATGTCTCATCTTATCAACTTTATCCGCGTCTTTAATTTTGCTATGGTATGAGTCTCAAATTGAAGGCTTTAAACTTTAGGCGACTAAACATATAGAGTGAATTAGCTAACAAGTTGCCTATTAGTGTCAATTTTCGACTAGTTAAGACTATTGTGTCTCCGTCCAAATAGTCTAGTCTTTTGTTTTTGTTTAAACACGGAAAATTGCCTTGTACTAGAAAACACATAATTAGCTAAACACACCGTCTTTTGGAACTCGCGCCATGTCAAAACCACCCAGCTGGTATGACAGCTTTGTTAAGTAAGTTTTAAAGTTTGAGTTTCAGTTGCACTCTTTGAGCTTGTGCTGTGTTTCCGGTTCTTTAAACCCCCAGCGACCCAAAAAGGCATCTGCTGTCCTCAAAGGGAAGGGTCCCAAGTGTGAGTCTGGGATCTGAAACTTTTCTAGCCTATCGTGTAGAGCTCGACGAGCTGAACAAGATAGGCTAGGTCTAATTTTCGCAAAATAAGGAAAATTGGGTTAAAAACAGGGTTTTAGGTCCAGGCTCCCACCACGACATTTTAGATGGCGCAGTGGGTAACGCGTTGGTTCGCCAGTTTGACCTCGCGGATTCGAATCCTCTCAGAGCCAATCTTTTTCTCTCGCGCTTTCTCGCGGGTTTCGCTTATTTGTCAGCACATTCTGCACTAAAAAGCTGAAAAATAAGGAAAAGTTGCTAGAAAACACGAGAGAAAAAGTTTGGCTCT
>KN167474.1:565107-576462 GCA_000757745.1 Steinernema scapterisci
GAAGTCAAGAAATTCGGTTCTATCGTCTTCCCGACCTTCAAACATGGCGTGGACTTCTTCCGTGAGGTGGCGAAACAAGTGAGCTACAGTATTCAAATCTACCGAAACCCCAGAACGACATTTTAGCGTTGCCAACCCGCTTCGCTGCGCCTGGTGGACAACGAGCAGTTCGTCATGGGTCAATCCATGAAACTGGAGCAGACTTCCTACTGGAAGAACCTGGCGGCTTACTGTAGCAAGCTGTACATCACCAAGTGGAAGGGATTCAGCGTTGAGGAGATGGTGGCGGCTACGTGTGTCTTCGAAGGCTCTGAAGCTCAGGTCGAGGCTGAAGAGAAGCACCTTTATGAGATCGCTCAGCAGTTTGGAGGTGTCATAGCTGGGGAGGAGAATGGCAGATATGGCTACAGACTCACTTTTGCCATCGCTTATCTTCGGGTGAGTCTTGGATCCAATCTCTTTCGATGGTTAAGACCGCATTTCCAGGATCTCGGAATGGAGTACGGTATCATGGGCGAGTCCTTCGAGACTTCCGTTCCCTGGGACAAGGTCATAAACCTGTGCCGCAACGTGAAACAACTAATCAAGCGTGAAGCCGAAGAAGCTGGCGTAAAGTACCCAGTCCTGGCTTCGTGTCGCGTGACCCAGGTCTACGACTCTGGAGCGTGTGTCTACTTCTACTTTGGCTTCAATTCTCGAGGTCTTCCCAACGCTTTGGCTGTGTATGACCGGATTGAGTCCGCCGCCAGAGACGAGATTATCGCCTGTGGAGGAAGTATCTCCCATCATCATGGAATCGGGAAGCTCAGAAAGCAGTGGATGCCATCGACGGTCGGAGAAGTCGGAATCTCGATTCTGAAGTCGATTAAGAATGAGCTGGATCCTCAGAATATCTTTGCCAACGGGAATCTGATCGATATTAACAGAGCTCGGCTTTAGGAAGTTCTGGGTTTGTGGCTTGGAAATGATTTAGACCAAAAGTGTTTTTGAATAAACTCTCTATAAGCGATTCTCAATGCTTTAGTTAAACTGCGTTGATAGCTCCATGGCAGTGTTCTTGGTTAACAATCCACTCCAGGCTGGTTCGAGCCCGCTCTCAGCCAAAATTTTTTTAACGCTTTTTTTTCTGTTTTATGTTGATTTTCGCCATTTTCGCAACATCCCCAATCCTCTCCCAATGTCTTCATTCCCCCTAATTAACTCCCAATTCCCATCTAATCCCCAAAGCCCGTTCCACAACCTCCCCCTCTCGCTCTCCCGCTTGCCAGCTCATAAAGTTAATTACCATTTGGTGTCTCGTGACCGCGAGCGGCCAACGGCCGTCCGTAAAACAAGGAAAGGTTAGCAACATAACCTAATAAGAATCGGAGCAATCAAGCGTGATGTGGGCTTGTGTGGACTATACGCAGCGAGCGGCGGTGGCTTGGACCACCCGACGGGGATTAGTGGACCGGGGTAGGATTCGATTAGGCGTGAGGCTCGGGGTGAAATGTTGCGTGAATGCACAATGTGCTCGGGGGGAGCTTAGGATGTAAAAAAGCTATAATCGGGTTGTCATGGTGTAGGCAAGACTTACAGCAACTATGGGGTTGCGCCAATAGTAGAGTGACAGTGCTTTTGAGTGCCAAACCACTCGGAGCGGGTTCGATCCCGCCGGCAGCCAAACGTTTTCAAAAGCGCTTTTTGGCTTTTTTGGAGATTTTTGGATTAAAGATCCTTCCTAAAGTAAGCCGTATCTATTTCTGTTTACTCTCTTCTCAAAATCTTATTTCTTAAGTACACCATTTAGACCCTTAACGTCCTTGTTTTCCTGTCCTTTACGCGCGTAGTCTTCGTTCTTTCCTCTGTGCTCTGACCCTCGTTTCCTCCTCTCCAACTTCCCCCATTATCGACACCCTTGATCTCATCTCGCCTATCAATCTCCAAACTTGTTTCCAACCTTTCGTCAACCGTTTCGATTCCCGAAGTCAATTAGGACTCGGGGGTTTGGAAACCCGAGACAAACAAATATTTCACCGCTTGCAGCTGTTTTGTTTAGGGAAGCCGAAGGGGACGTCTTCCTCATCTCTTTCTAGCTGCATTGAGTTGACTCGCCCGCACCCTCCGCGTTGATTGTTTTGGCTTTTTGGTGTGTCGCTTCGCTATTTACTCAATTATTGACTTCGGCGTTGGCCAAAGACCTGAAATGGTGCTGGTCGTGGTTGTGGTGGTGGGAATGGGAGCGAGAAGGGAAGGGGATAGGGCTGGGAACGAGCTTGGATTGGGGGTGGTGAGAAGAGGGCTTTTTGGATAAACCTTTTAATCTTCAATTTTGGCTTTTTTGAGATTATCGGTAAAAGTCATCCCGCCTGGAAACGGACATAATTGATCTCGCGGTAACGCCACATCCCCCTGTTTCCCACAAAGCCCAAACAAACACCGTCTGTCTTTTGGTTTCTCGCCATTTCCACATCATTGAATGTCGTCACATAGATCACTATCGTCGGCGTTCTTCGCATTTTTTCGAGTTTTGACTGTTTTGTGGCTTGTTTTAACGGGTCAGTGACCGTTAATACGGTTCAGAGCAGTGATGTGAACTCACAATTATATTAATATGAGTCGAGTCTTGAGTCGACCCAAAATTCGAAAACCATTTATGAGTCGAGTCGTGGGTCGACTCAAAAATCTGAAAACAATAGTGAGTCGAGTCATAAGTCGACTCACAATTCCAAAAATAATTACGAGTCGAGTCGTGGGTCGGCCCGACTGTTTTCGTACAGATTGAGAAATATCAGGTCGAACTCATTTATTACGTACAAAACTAAAGCAACACCCAAATTATCTCACTTTTCATCCAAAATTTTTGCGTTTAACGATAAAAATGACCGGATTTTAATAATAAGACCGGTTTCGTCGACCGCTACTGATAAGGTTGGCAAAAGAAAACGTTCTTTCAGACATAGAACTTGAAGCCGGTACTGCAAGAGTTACTTGCATTTGTAAATGGAAGAAGTTCGACCTTTCAACATTTGACTCACAATTCTGAAATTAATGAGTCGAGTCGTGGGTCGACTCATAAATCTGAAAACAATAGTGAGTCGAGTCATGAGTCGACTTCGAATTTCGAAACTAATTATGAGTCGAGTCGTGAGTCGGCCCGACTCAGGTCAATGACTCGAGTCAGCGACTCGAGTCCCATTATTATCACTGAACCATTATTATCACTGAATGAGGGTAATGAATACAATAAACTTGCTTGCGGCAAACTCATTTCCAAACAAGTCGTGCTCATAGACTTCTCCAGACCAGTTGTGTCCTTGGAGCCAGTCTGCGTTTTGCACAACTGGCAAGTCCATTGTCAGGCAAATTTTGCTATTTTAAAGTCGGTTTGTTTATGCTTACACCAATGTTTTCCCTTTGGTCTTTCTGGGCTCATCCTGTTTATCCATGAATACGAAGGAATCAAACCATCAATTGCGCATCGTCCCCACTTTGACGTCAACGTAGGAGGACGTCAAAGACCGGCAGCCGAAACTATTTGAAATTTAAAACATATTGTTTTTTCGCACTTTTTATTTCTATCCCCATGGCAAAATTAAGGAAAACCCATTTTATGTGAGTGGAGACTACATGATTGAATTCGCATTCCATTTGTGCCGACAGCCGCACCCACTCATCTGGTCAGAATGCTGTTTGTCTAAGACGCGTACACGAGACCCCTTGGGCTCTATCATTTGTCTCTATTGTGTAAGTCTACGGCGCCTTGGGGTTTTTCATAAGTCCGCTTCCAGATTCCGGGTTTGTTGAAGATTCACACGTAGGTTCTGAAAACCTGGAAAATGTGTTGTAATTCGAAATTTTGGATAGTCGGATTCTGCTAAAGGCTACCGCTTTATATTGATTGCAAGACTAAGAATAGCTAGAAACCAGCCTTAGGTTCCCGAATGTTAGATTCTTGTCCAAAGCCTCTTTAAGAATCGGCACAAACTTATGTGATACAATTTGGTTTAAATAGACTTAAACTTGGCAAAGCTTTCTTGTTTTTATCTAAATCAAGTCTTAGAGGTTCTCATTTTTTCCGTTCATTCCATTCCATTCCATAAAGCTTCCTGGTCTAGACATTTTGTGTACGTCAGTGAATAAACTAAATGAAGCTCTATTGTTGTGAGAATAGCCGGTTTTGGTGGTTGTCTTGATTGTTTGCCGCTTTTCTTAAATACCTTCGTGCCAAGTGTCAGCCAAATCTAAGAGGGACTTCCCCATTTGGTCTAAAGCAAGGCGCAGTGTCTACAAACGCCCGACAAATTACTTTTCACTTTAGTTACTTTAGTTAAGTGTATAAGGTATATAGGAGATGACTAATCTGTGATTGTGACCGGACCACACTTCCGTTTCCTAACATGTTGGGCATTTCTAGTGTTTGCTGCGCAAAGTCCATGAGATTCTCCCAGTAGTCCTAAGCGTTCGTGTGCGTAATTTTGAGTTTAAGATTCGTGCTCCAGGAACTAGGAAATTTGTTTTTCGATCAGCTATCTAAAAACTAGGTGAAGTCTTAATCACACTGTTAACGTCGTACGTGTAAGTCAAACCCTACTTTAATGAGTCAGTCCTCCGGTAATTGATGAAAACTTTCTTACCTGTTGTGCAATTGAAGCTTTTGAACACGTCTTAAACAAGTTGAGTCTTTTAAGCCTTAAAACACATTCACCCTACGCGTTCAGAGTCTTAATTGTATCAACTGAATTTTTAGATTTTAACTTTAAAGCTTAAAAAGCTGTTCCTTGAACTTTTCCGTGTTTTCCAGCATAAATATGCAAATCTCTGTCATCTGACTTGTCTACTGCTTACTCAAATATTAACCATTTTTAGAGATTTTTGGAGTTGTAGTTTAGGACGTTTCGGACTTTTCCGCGTTTCCAACTTCCCGGTGTCGCGCACACAAAGACTGTCCGTTGTTGAAAAGTGACAGTGTTTGCACTCTGGTCTACAATAACATGTGCATGAAAAGGTGTTTATGAACAGCTTTCATTGTACTGATCCTTCTGTTCTAAAACGCGTATTTGCTTCCTTCTAGAGGTGATAATCGCAAGTCGTTAAGCGTGATGTATGTTGATAACAGGTCTGGTGACAAGACGAACCGTGATTGTTGACAAGCGTTAGTGCGTTTGTGTACGCATGATCGAGCTTCTAGTGTTTTATAGATTTTTATAGAAATTCAATTTAAAAAATCTTTTCTTTTTGTTTTTTTTGCTGTTGGAATTGATTTCTAGCTATCTGGTCAACCGCTCCCGCTTAGTCCGACTACGTATTTAAAACCTTAAGTAACCTTAAAATTCAATCAGATCCATTTTTGATTCTATTTGGACTTGAAGTTTAACTTTAAAACTGCTTTCCACGTGCATTCAAGGGATAGAAGAAAGAAAACACTGTATTGCGTTATGCCTCAATGTTTTCCCAAGTTTCTAAAAATAAAAAAAAATTTGGAAATAACAAATCTGGGCTGCTAGAGCAACGCGCTCTATTTGTATTTCCTTTTTATGGGGTTAGATAATGGCTGTGCAGAGAGGAATGCCGGGCAGATACTTGCAAATAGGATAAAAAAGGACGCCGCGTCGTCGTCGTTACGCCAGGCGAGACGGATGACGACGCAGACGAGAGAACCTTATTTCTCATTTCCTGAAGTGTCCTTCCTTGCCTTTTTCTGGGTGGGTTTTGAGCTAACATTCCCTTAAAACCTCGATTTGCCTTTGGCCAGGTTTATGTATACGTTTGTCTTAAAAATCTGCTGTGAAATTTGGAATTTTAACTTTAAATTTCAGAAGATAAGACCAGTTTGAACCAAAAAGCAAACATGTTTCTAAGATTACAATCAGTTCCTTCTTTCTTGCGGCCAACAATAATCTGTCTTTTCATCTAAGAATGTGTCACCCAACGTCTTAGCTCCGCGTTCTCCGTCCTTTCAGCCTCCTATGACAAATCTTCGGAATTGGCTCAATTCTAAACACTGCCCCTCTCTTTGATGAATTGCAAGGGCAAACCGCAATTATAAATCATATTCGCGGAGAATTTAAAATAATGGGTGGTTTATCAATAGTGTAATAGGGTGGCCGGCGAAGGTTTTTCCGGCGGTCGGAGATTAAGCGAGCCGTTTAGTTCTTGGAACTTTAATATATTTCTTGAAGGGCGTGATTCACTTATTCCGGATTCCTCAAATCCGCTTTCGTGGATCGTGTGGCACCTCTGTTGACGTGAATGCTTCCATTTGTCAAATAGATACTTTCGGCTGACTGTTCAGCTTTGTAATAGAGTCACTTTTGCTGAATTTGCTCTCAAAGCTCGCGGTCAACTCGCGGTTATCGGCTTGATTTCTACCTAACTTTGTGTTTTTAGCTCAAGCGTCCAACGTCTAACTGACGCGTCTAACTTAGTATTTTTCAGCTCAATCCGCTCTCACAAAATGTTTCCGGGTTACTTTATTGCCATTATTTCTGTTTATTCGTTAGTATTCCTCGTTGGGTTTCTTGGAAATGTTTGGGTCATCTGGATGCTTGTGATTATACGGATCGATAAGAAACAGCCTGTGACGTCGACTTTTAAACGAATGAACCACTATTTGCTGATGTTATGTGTTGCTGATGTATTGGTAAGTCTTTAAAGCTCTAAGCTAAACTCAATTTGTCGTTTTAAGGTCCTTTGTATGATTCCAATGCTGGTTTTATACTTCCTTTATGGTGAATGGCATCTTGGCTTCTTAATGTGCAAGTTCTTCTGGACGGTGGAAAACGTCAACAAGCTACTATCTGTAGCCCTGTTAACGATTATGAGCCTCGAACGATACATGGATATTTGTCGACCGTTTAACCAACATAGGAAAAAGTCAGTTTTCTATCTTTAAAAGCCTAAAGGAAGTCTTATTTTAGGCAGTACAGAATATGTTACATCCTTTTCGCCGTGATCCTATTCATAGTCTTCCTGTGTTCACCCATAATCTACTATTCCGATACCACCGAGCATCTAATCCTAACCGGGAACAACACTATTGCCGACGTCAAAGTGTCCTGTAACTCCGATCTACCTGATTCTGTACTGCCTTTCTTCATTCTCTACATGTGTGCATTTGGTTTCTTCGTCCCTGTGATACTCATATCTTTAAGCTCTGTCCTGGTGGTGCGTCGGGTCCATCATCAGGATAGCAGTTTACGTAAGTGCTCTTAGATCGAAAAGAACTGTCCTAAAATCCAGCTTTTAGGCCGCCATTCCCCTCTCCTCTCCCGCTCGAGCCGTGCCATCCGATCCATATCGTCTGTCGTCATTTTCCACTTTGCCTGTTGGGCGCCTTTCTGGATTGCAGTCCTTCTGACCTTAATTAGGACTTCCCACATGAGAGAATATCTCATAATTCCCCCTGAAGTGTTAGCCATGATGAGGCTTATAACAAGGTAACCTGACGCCTAAACACTCTGATCATCTCACACATGCATTTTCAGCTTTTTGCCCTATATCAACTCAGCAGGAAATTGGATATTCTACGCTGCCCTAAATAGAAAGATCCAAAACACGTCTCGTCAGGTCAGAGAACGTCACGAAAGGCTGCTGGAACTGGACATCGACACAACGACAACCGGAATGATCATAAGGGCGCTGTCAGTCAGGAAAAAGGGCAAAGGATCTGTTTTCCAGCGAGCTGCGAATCGAAGAACAGTCTGAATAAAGAATTTATGATCAAGAATGACACTCACACAATAATAAAGTCTCAAAGTAGCTATGCTATACAAGCAACACTAGAACATTCCTCAATTTCGGCTTCGGAGTCTTCTGTTAAATAACCCGTGGAGGAGCCTGAGATGCAGTATACAATCGCTAATAAGAGGCACTTGATTATTACGACGGCTGCGATGATGAAGAGGAGAAAATGCGAACTGACGAGGTCGGAGGATAATCTGACGTAGAACATGTCTGAAATATGAATGGACCAATTAGGGTGTGGGAATTGAAAAAGAAATAGGAGACACGTGGAATTTGCGCGCATTTCAGAGATCAGTTTGACTTGGAACAAAACCGAAATTGACGAAAACCGGGTTTTTTAAATGTCTACTTTTCTTGTAAAGCGAGAATCTCACGCCGCAACTGGTGACTCAGTGGTTGAACTTAAAGAACATAAAGAGAAGTCCTTTAGTCCGTGAGAACCACTAATTGGGATGTAGCCTGAATTTCGGCTTCTGCATACTTCAGCAAAGCGCGATTCTTCAAAAACTACTTAAACATGGTAATTTATGAAGACAAAATTGCAAGCTATTTAGAGTACATTTGAAGACTACAATACACAATGTAAATAACTTAAAAAACGATTTTAAATACTTTAAAAAGACTATATTAAGTTAATATCCAGTTATTCAGATCCTAGATAAACTGCTAGTTTCTTAAAGATTGTTTTTGTCCTTGTGCAGCCCTCAGACTCAAGAAATTTTATGCCTTTGTTTCCAGACTACAATTTTCCAGATTAGGCACAAACTAATGTGTATTTAGGTCCGTTGGGCACTTTGTCAGATATCTTATAACTGCGTAGTTCTCCTCGACAAGGAATCAAGAATAAACTTTGAGTTGACTCAGGGACGCCTGCGTCAACCCGGCGGGGGGCGACTCTGTAGGTAAAACAAATCAGCAGCTACAAGCCAGCGAACATTCATAAAAAGCACTCGGCCAACCACCACAAGCATAAAGTCTGGGAATAAGGTTGCCAAGAGGGTACAACGCCGGAACAAAGCCATTTGTTCACGGCTCATCTATTCTAGAACTTCTTTAAAGCAGAGAACAGCTCGGGACGCCTGCTTCTCTAGCAAGTTTTCGCTCAATACAGACGGACTCGTTATGTCAAGCAACGACAAACTAGTTAGACATTCCAAACGCTGAAAAACATCTTGTTAGGAAACAATTTAAGCTTGGCGAGAATTATAGAGAACCCTTTTACGATCAAAATTCGTCGTTAGAGGCGTGCTTTAACACGTTTTTACACGCTTACACGTTCTCTGGATCTTTTCAACTTTTCGAGACGCCACCCACATCCGCCGGAATCACGAATTCTTTTATGCAAATTTTAATTCCTGAAATTGGCGGAAATGATGTTGATTGTTAATGGAAACAATCCCACGCATAGGCATCTCTGGTTTAAAGTTAAAACAAAAGGCGGTTTTAAGTTAATTAGAAAATTACAAAACAACTCTGAAACGTTTGAAACCGACTTAAAAAATGCTGAAACAACCTTGAAAATAAGTTTTGCTCAGGCACTTAGTACAGCAGAGAACTAACTGCAAGAGAAAAGACCAAAAATCTAGCAAAATCCAGAACGACCAGTTCTGAACTGCAAAGCTTTCAGTCCTTCTAAATTATGGATGCCACACTTACATTGAATTTTTTATATCTTTTGAGACTTACTCAAACTTTCTTGGAAGTACATATCAGTTTTTTTCTCCAACATTTATTAAATTTAATTTTAAAATATTTAATAATTTAATTTGCACTAGAAAACACTAAAGCCCAACTTTAAGCACCCTAATAAAGCCAAATTTCACCGAAATTGCAGATCTAAGATTATCTTGAACCACCACTAGCCTCAAACTGTATGGTCTTCAAGAATAAAGCTATCAAAAAGCGCTTTTAACTTAATTTCCCAACAACGGCTCCTGACACAAAGAAATAGTCCAACACCCAAGATCATGTGTAGATGGGTATGTAGCTAAGTATAAGCGATTCTTTTTAGGGACGGCGATTGCCACCGCGGACGGTTATTATAATTTTCGGCAGCGGACGGTGATTCGTTACCAGTGCCGAAACAACACCCAGCATTCGCACACACGTCAAATATTCCTCATAGCCAAACCACAATTTCCAATTGTGTTCGAGCACAACAATAGCGAGAAAAGAGTCTTTGTTTATCAAACGACTGGCAAATAAAGGGGACGCACAGAACAGGAAGCAGCCGACGCAGCATTGATGTAATCGCACTTCTTTGAGACGTAAGAAACAACATTCGACTTGGGGACAGGATTAATCAGATTCTAGACAGGAAACATAAGGACTATTTCGATGACGTCTTTAAGTCGACAGCAAAAGTCTGGTAGAACTGAGATCTGGAAAAACAGCTCGTTTATATAACAAACCTAGACCCTACAAACACAGATCCTCAACATTAGAAAGAAGACAACAGTGTGGGAGCTATCAAATAACGCTTCTAAAGTCGACAACTGTCGTGAACAAGAAAAATGTGTTTTGTTCAGCTTATTGAAGCGTTAGAAATTTTAATTGCCTTTGGACAAAAACAGACAAAATAGACACATTTCTGCGTTTCCAAGAACTAAAGTTTAGCTTTCAGGTCACTACCAAAGCTGTCTCACAAGACCTTAACTTAGCAAATTTAAGCAAACTAGAACCCATTAGGTTTCGCCCTTGACGACCCGACCGCCCATCGAACTCCTCGTACTACAAAACAAGATTTAGAAACTTAAAGGACTTAGCCAGTAAATAATTGGCCGTCATGGGATAAACAGGAAGTTCAGCCGCTCTCCAAACAAACAGAATAACCACACAATACGTTTAGGCGCAAATGAACAACTTGCTGCAAGCAACTCAATTTCCACTTCTGCCTAAGCACTTATACTGTCAAAACACAATTCTGCCAAGAGCATATATTGTTGTACGTACGTGCTTTTTTAGTTAAAGGCTAATAACTGCAGAAAAGTGCAGATTTGAGGCCTCAAGTTACAAAAAAATTAAGGATCAAGCTTGAGACAGATACTTATAGAAAGCACTATGCAAATTTCCACATTTTCTAAGATTGTCAAACATGGTCCCAGGGAGTCCATGTGTGGACGCCGTTTGTCTTGACTCATCGACCCAAAGACCGGAAAAACTCAAGTTGAAAAAGTTTTAACCAGTGATAATAATGAGTTTGCAACTCGAGTTAGAACTCGAGTTTCAAACTCGAGTTTGGTAAACTCAAAACTCAAACTCAAATAAAATTTTTGAATTTTGAGCAAACTCAAAACTCAAACTCATAAAGATTTCGGGTTTTTGAGTTAACTCAAAACTCAACTCAAATATAATTTTGGAATTTTGAGTTTTGAGTTATTTCTATTTTTCTAATTTTACGTGATTTCTCTTCAAAATTTACTCAATTTTGCTTTGACATTGTATTGTATTTGTATTGCCATCACTATTTTGTTGGCTATTTTCACGCGATTTTAAACAAAACATTGAAGTTGAGACAAAACGCAAGTTGAAACTAGAGCAACAAACTCAAAATCGTAAACTCAAAACTCAAACTCAAATAAAACTTGAAATCGAGTTTGCTCAAAACTCAAACTCAAAAAGATTTCAGAT
>KN167474.1:576523-595672 GCA_000757745.1 Steinernema scapterisci
TAACCAAGGCTTAGCTTGGACGCATTTGGCCCAGCCCCTAGCTCGTTGTTCAATCCTGAAATTGTGTAGTTGGTCTATGGACTCCTGGCAAATCTAATTTTGCAGAACAACAAAATTTAGCGGTCGGAATATTCTATTCAGTTTTTGACTCGCGTTTTGACAGTCAAAAGCTAACAATGTGTTCGCCAATTTCTAAGCTTTTTTGACATTTTGACATAGACTTTGAATTTCGACAAAATTTAGTGAAATTATTAAAACTTAAAAAACTAAAATTTTCAAGTTTTTATAAATTTAAAAAAATTTTGAAACGTACGAATAGTCTTAGAGCGAGCGAGCGTCATTGCCCAAAGAACTGCTGGCATCTCTGTCCCAAATGCATTGTTTCTTAGTTTATTTATGGAATGCCCAAAAGTGTTCTTTATTGCTCTCCTGCTCTCCGTTCCACTTCTATGTTTCCAAGTCATTGAAAAAGACTTTGCATACTTTAGATCCGCGAAACTTGAAAAAGCGGTCACGCGTAAACTACATCGTTAGACTTTGTCTTACCAACCACCAAGTCTTCTGCTTAAAAATACAAATTTGATTAAGAAACGTCGAGGCAAACAAGGAATGTCTCACGATGATTCGCGCGTCGAGTTCCAAATCAAAAATAATGAAAGAAAACAACGACCTTAATTCAGTATACAGCCAATTTGCGCTGGGTTGCCTTGTTTCCCTCCTCGCGGCCCGGCGCATACGAAATGTGTTGTTTTGCTCAAAATTTTCATTTTCTAATCTCTCTTGTTCATTTTATTTATAGACTATTTTTTTTTATTCTAATCAAGCAGATTGTTGTGTAGAAAAGGTTCTTTTTTTAAGATTATTGGGCTAATCATAAATTCAGTGTTTTGCGTGGGATTGTAAAAAACGAGTTCCAAAATAGTCTAAATCTCTACGTAAAAAACTTTAGAAAATCTAACAAACCTGGATCGATAAAAAACGTGGCATGAAAGATAATTAACGTTGTAATTTGAAAAATTTAAAATTTTTTTTGTATTTTTTAAGTTGTTTTTTAAAGTTTTAAATTTTAAACTTTTAAAGTTAAATTTGTAAAATTAAAATTTTTAAAATAAAAAAAGTTTAAAATTAAAAATTCAAATTTAAAAAAGTAAAATTTAAAAAATTGCATTTTTAAGTCTATAAAGTTTTTGGGGTTAAGTGTAAATTTACCTCGATCGGTCCAATGACCGCCGTGAACATCCATACACACCAAACGTTTACTTTTAAAGACGCTGACGAAGGATATCTGCTGTACGTTGTTTTGCAAATTTGTGTGGATTAGGGCTCAAGTATTTGCTGTCTCAAAGAATTATGCACGCAACGCTGAACCTGCTTAGTGATTCCTACACTCTTGCTCTGTGACATATTGTTAAACGACACCAAAATTATATTTTCCAGAGAGCCGTCTTAGTATATAATTCATCTAATTTTAGAATCTCGGTCATTTGCGGAACCGGACATTTGCGGAACCGGTCTTTTCCGGAACTAGGTGGACAATTGCGGAACTACGCGCGAACTATGCGGAACCATCTATTCCCAAAACCGGTCACTTCCGGAACTTGTATTATAACGGTTCTCAAGTTAAATTTCAGCCTGTTCGCAATGCGAAGTCTGCAGTTCAGAGCGCCTTCGGCGCTCCAGAAAAAATAGGCAAAAGCCCAAGCCTAAGCCTGTTTGCAATCTAACCCTGATCGCAATGCAAAAGATAACATTTAGCTCCATTAATTGTAATAGCAAGCGTCTAACGCTTCAACAGTCGTTCCCTGTAAGGTTTCAACACCAAGTTCCGGGAATTTCCGGTCCCGCAAATGACCGTTTCCGCAAATGACCGTTTTCCGAAATGTCCGGTTCCGGAAATGTCCGATTTGTCCGGAAAAGACCGGTTCCGCAGTTGTCCGGTTTTTTTCTCGGAAGTGTATGGTTCCGCAAATGTCCGCCTCCCTAATTTTATTTAACTTTAAAATTTGAATAAAATAAAATTTTTATAAGTTTTAAATATTTGGTCAAAAACAGAAACGTCTCGCCTTTTTAGGTGCCCTAATTCTGAATTTAAGCAAATCAAAATGTTTTGAGCTCTAAAGCAATGTTCTTCAAATATTGCAGTGTTTTTGCCTAAAGTCTAAGGAAGTATACTCTGTTCACCGATTCGCTTCCGAATGCTCGACCTCCCGATACCGTACTGCGCATCAAGCGGTGCAAACCGATCGAGGCGGGATCCCAATTAAGTAGATGATGGGGCCCGAAAATCTTCAATTCCGGGTCCAAAAATGGGCTCCCGCCTCGATTAGTTTGCACCGCTTGATGCGCAGTACTGTATCGGGAGTTCGAGCATTCGGAAGCGAATCGGTGAACAGAGTATATACGTCAGAACGTTTCAAGACTTCAGTTCTGTATTTCGAACACCCTTCTCAATGCATGTCTGAACAAACACACTTTTCCGCCCTTCTCCATATTTTGTTTGTTTGTCTTCTTTGAGGACCTTTATAGAGGACGGGTAAACATCGTTCCTTGCCAGTTCGCGCAGACCGGATTTCACCCTTGTGCGCGTCATATCGTTCCGCTCCTTGAATGACTTCCTCTCTTTGCAGACATGGAAGTCGTCATTTGTGTTCTTGCTGTGGCGGCAGTTTTGGCACCGTTTTCATGCTATGCGATGGTTTTCTTTGTTTCTCTGCTGCATGAAGGAAAAGTCCAGCCTAAGCGGTTACCTGGAGAAGTCATGGTCTGATTCTTATTGATTTTCTGTTGCCAAAGATTGTTTTTGAATGCTTGAAAATAAAGGTAAAAACTGACTTTACATGTTTATTTGTGACATATTAGCTCAAATGTAAAGCTAATAAACAAAAAGTGCCTTTGAATTCATCGACGTTTTGCTCGTTGGCTCTCAACATCAAAACAAAGCTTAAGCATTCTAGGTTGTGGTAATGGCTAATCTAATTTAATCGAATCTCAATTTACGAGTCAAAAATACGAGTGTGGGCAAAAAAATACGAGTATGGCGGAAATTCGTTTAGCAGTCTGAGCATTTTGTAGATTCGATTCGACTAAATGCTGAGTTAGAAGGTCGCTGGTTTCAAATCTGATATCGAAATCTCCTAAATAGGCTTTTTACATCTTCTAAATAGATGTTCTTCAAGTTAAGGTGAGTCCACGAGAAACAGAAGATCTCTCTCTCTCTCTCTCTATCTCTCTCTGCGTGTCTTCCCCTAATTTCCAAACCTGACTTTTGCCGCCGACAGAGACTAAAAACAGCGGAAAACATAGTTCAGATGAAGCCCTTTTTGTTTAGTTTCAAAACCGCGAATAATGAAGGTGAAACCTATGCAGGCTGTTTGCCACGAAGTCAACAGAGACCCGTTCAAATATGTGACAAGTTAAAATTAAAGCGAGGATAGAAGCATTGAGTTGCAAATCCGGCACCAGACACCTGTTTATATGGGTAAATCATATTTCTGCCCCCATTTACTCCCCCTCGAACCCAGCCATCTTCCGACCAAGCGAACGCAAAACCCGAAGCCCTTTCTGTCACGTTGATTTATTCGATTTGTCGCATAACAAAACTCACACCGGCGTCATCAGTTGAACACCACTGGCGCTCGTTGTTTCTGTTCTCGCAAAAACGACTCGCGGGTGCGCGCACGAACGCCTTGCGGAATTGCTCTGTTTGTGATATGCTCGATTATCCGAGAACGCCATCGCCGTCGTCTTGCCGCCGAGCGAGAGGCTCCTGGATCGGGGACGTCGGGAAGAATTCAGTCCCTGTTGGCAGCAGAAGTCAGATTCGAGAATGGGGGGGAAGGAATAGAGAGAGAAAGACCCTCTGTTTTCTAGAGCCCGAGAAATCGGTTCAGTTTAACAGCGCGGGGTGGTGGCCGGATCACAAACGACCCACTTACACGGGGAACTGTGACAGGCTCAGCGGTTCAGCATATAAATAACCTACTTCGCCAATTTCGAACCCACTGTGCGCGAGTAAAGTCAGCCAGCCTGCGACAATGGATCCCGACGGTCGGATCAAGGCGTATAAGTTTGTCGCTTACTCGTCGGCCATTTTCTCTGTGGTTGCCGTGCTTTCCGTGGTTGTGGCCCTGCCTATGGTCTACAAGTATGTCAGTCATGTCCGGACTCAGATGCAGCATGAAATTAAGTATTGCAAGGTGCCCTCAGCCTCTCAAATCTCAATTTTAAGACTTGATCATTTAGGTGTCCACAGATGACTTGACGGCCGAGATCCATCACCTAAAGAACATTCCTGACCCTAAGCATGAAGCTCATAACCGTACAGCTCGTCAGTCCTATGGTGGCGGAGGTGGCGGCGGAGGTTACGGAAACGCTGCGGCTGTGGTGAATCCAGCTCCCAATGTCATCGCCCAGTGCGACGGATGCTGCATGCCTGGAGCCCCTGGACCCACTGGTCCTCACGGCAAATCTGGCAAACCTGGAAAGCCTGGAGCTCCTGGTAAGCATAATTCTCAAGGACTGATTTCAAGGACTTGTTTCAGGAACCCCTGGTGTACCTGGAAAGCCTCCTCAATCCCCATGTGAGCCCATGACTCCTCCGCCTTGCAACCCTTGCCCAATGGGTCCCATGGGCAACCCCGGACCGAACGGAAACCCTGGAGATCCCGGAGAGGCTGGTAAGCTTAGAGACCCAAAACCTGATATTAAAGATGAGTTCTAAAGGTACCCCCGGCAGACCAGGCTCAGACGCATCGCCAGGTCGCCCAGGACCTCGCGGAGAGCCTGGACCTCCCGGAGAACCCGGACCGGTAGGCCAACCTGGAGAGCCTGGACTTCCCGCCCTCAGCGAACCACCAACTCCCGGAGAGCCTGGAGACGAAGGAGACAAAGGACCCGTTGGACCTCCTGGCATGCCTGGCCCACCTGGAAACGACGGACCTCCTGGCCCACCTGGTCCCAAGGGAGCTCCGGGAGAGCCGGGCCCGACGGGAGCGGATGGAGCCTCTGGACCAGCTGGCCCGAACGGTATGCCTGGACACCCTGGCGAGAAGGGAATTTGTCCGAAGTACTGCGCTCTCGACGGTGGAATTTTCTTCGAAGATGGAACTCGTCGATAAACCCTCGGCCGCCGCTGCTGCTCATGGCAATATTGATGGAGTGGACGATGATGTTGTTGTTCAGAACACTTTTTGCGTCGTCTCCGTTTTCTCATTTCTACCCTCTCTGTTTGCTTTGCTCTTCTGTTCTTCTTCTTCGATAATATATAAATTATTTCAGATCTTAAGATTTCAAATTGTATAAATCGTGTTGAATCTGATCAAAAACGCTAAAATACAAACAGATAGTCTCAGAACGGTTCCCTCATGCGACGACCCAAAAACAAGATCTCACCATTGTTGTTGATAAGTGGTGCGTGACAGCCGGGTTTTCAAAGTAGGTCAGATTGCATCGAGAATGCGGGTTTCTTTGCAGCGCTTTGTTTTTGGTCAATGATGGATTAGGACTATGTAGATCTGGGTTTGAAGGTGCATTGGGGGAGTATCGGTTTTTCAGAATTTGAACTTGGTAAGACCATTTAAAGAGCGCTTAAAGCAGTTTTGTATGCCTCGAACCTTAAATTGACGTATTCCCCAAAGTTAGTTAAATTTGCAAAAAACGTCAAAATAAGGTCGGGAAGAAGCTGAAGTACACCCAAAGCGCGCAGTCGAAGTACATTTCGAGCTCAGAGGGTCGCCCGTCCTCTTTGGGCTTTTTGTCGTCTTTTTGCCGTATTCTTTGGGCTCCAAGTTTGAACGTCTTCCCGATTAGTGACTTGAGTTGAAAAAAAAGGTGCAAAAAACTGGTTTTGGGCTTTTTCAGATTTACAGTTTCCTGAAAATGTCGTGGGGGCTTAAAGATAGACCTAACTCTAAGACTCCCGAAAACGTTAAGAACGACTCTTCCTTACCGACTCATCGCAATGCACAAAGACACCTTTGTTATACAGATAATCTGCTACATCAAACATTAGAAATCATAGAAGGACGTTTAGAACTGCTGGACAAGTCATCTGCGAATCCAATGGTATCAAAGATTGACGGAGTCGTACCATCAAGCAATGGCATTCCAAACACTATTCCAAGTTTCTCCTTCTTTCGCAGATTGTCCATCTTGCCAGCTTCCACTTGAATAGCATGATCTATGAACTCGTCCAGGTCCAAGTTGTCAATCTCTTCAGCTGGAACATCAAAGTGGTCGCCTAGGTTCTTCACCACTTGGAGCAAGGTTAGCCTGAAAATCTCAAATTGACCTTTGGCTGTTCGGCTTAAGTCACTCACGTTTGACCTCCAAACCAGATTTTGACCTTTCCAACACCTTTTAGCGTCCGACCAAAGTAATGAAGCTTTTTAAGGTACTCGGAAGCAATTTCGATTCCAATCGTGCTAAGAGCCACGCCCAAGGTGATGTACAAAATCGTGACAAATAGGAAAGTGTCGCTGAAATGGGTTTATTGAGCATGTCGGCGGAAGAGGGAACTCCTACCTCTCGGGAACGATATCCCCAAGACCAATTGTGGTCAACGTAATAAAGCTGAAGTAAACAGCCTCAAAATAGTCGAGACGCTCGTAGCTGATCAATATCAGAGAACCGACGCACAAATAAATGGGAAACGCTAGAACTAGACATAACTTGTAGTCAGCGTCTTCTTCTTTTTCTTTGGGCTTTTCAGGTCCTTCAGGAACGCTATAGGTCACATTGCAGTCTGGACCGGTTACTAGGATTTGAGGGGTGATAGAGAGTTTTTTTGATCGGCCGAATCTTAGAAAATACCTGAAAACTGAGTTTCAGACTGTTGGGGCTAATATCAAGCTTACTTAGTCCCAGCTGCAAACTGCTGAAAACAGAAATAAACGAATGTCGACATGAATTTTCCAAGATTGGCCAAAGTAAGCAACGCCAAGGGCACGCCTATGCAACTGTAGATGATCACAAACAGTCGTCCACTGAAGGTCAAAGGAGCCACATTCCCGTAGCCTAAACTGGGTCTGAAATCTCAAAAGTCATATCCCACTCACCTATTGTCGTGATAAGCGTAAAACAGAAAATGAAGGAATTCATGAAGGTCCATTGGTCTGCGCTTAGCTCGCTAGTGGGTTCCGTATGTGATAGGTCAGATCGTTTCCGTCGTTTCTGGGCTCGACAGTCTGGATGACTGTCCCGAGTCTTCATGTCGTGAACGTAGCAGTGGTCCAGCTCACTTAGGACTATAGCGTCATAAGCATCGGCTGTGGTCCTTGTTACATTGTTAATCCTAATGAGCGCATTGATTACGCACCGTCTGGATCTTTGGTCTAAAAGTCAGGTTTTTATGACGTCAGAAGCTATCTCTTACAGCTGGCCTTTTTAGAAGGACTTGTAAGAACCTGCCTGTCAGGTATCGGCGTAACCTAAAATTGACAAATCCGAAACGTTTTAGATTTACAAGCTGACCTGTTTTTCAAGCTTTCCCGAATTCTCAATCCACCTAATAACGTGCGCTCCAGCAAACACATAGAGGACTACAACAAATATGACAAATGTGTGAAGCACCAAAGGAGTAGACTAAAATAGGATAAAGACTCAACCTCAAACACTCGAAAGTCAAGTTTTTGAACAAACCGTTTTAAAGAGATTCGTATGAGCCAACATTTTGGAACATGCGACTGACAAAACACTCACTCTAAATAGCTTTCAGGGAGGCAAGGGGAGGAGAAACGTCCACCTAATTTACTGGTGTGGTGAAAGGTTCCTCGAATAGCTAGTTTATGAGTGTTTTCACCACAGAAACATAATTGATAACAAAAATATGGTAAGTATGATTTTGGCGCACGTTGTTGAGCATGTGACAAGTGGTGCGTTATAAACAAAAATGTGTCTAGACTTGAAAACCGTGTAATTCTGTTTTTTAAAGAAAGTTTCAAAGACAAAAATCAACAGAAAAAGTAAAATTGACTTTAGCTCAAAATATGAGATATTAGCTAAAAAATAAGCTAAAAAATAATAATTTAAACATTTTTTTTAAATTGTGATTTTTTTAGATTAAAATTTTTTAGATTGTGAAAACAGTTGTTGGACTAGCAGAGACGTAGTAAATTGTTTTACGTGCTTATCTAGTATTAAACTTTTTGGACTCTCATATATTCTAAAAAAAATACCTAAAAACTCCTAAAAAATATCTAAAAATACCTAAAAATTGAATTGCTTTTAAAAATTTTTATAAATTGAATAAATTTTAAATAAATTTATGGCCTTTTTTGGTTTTTTAAATTGTAGAAAAATTAGTAAATTATCATTTTTTTAAGTTTGACTAATTCAAGCAGACTCTCTACTTTTGCTGCAATTTTTTTCGTTTTTTAATGTTTTTAGTGCTTAGTTAACGACCATTCAAACGATCTTCCTTGAAATACACAATTCCCTAAGCGTCGATGATGGGGTGTCTGTAGCCTTTAGTCTTTCACTCTAATTGGGAACAGCACTTCCTTGCTGAACTCATGTTGGGTTGGCGAGATGATGACCAAAATTACATCTTTATTTACATTCTTAATATCTCTTAGAATCCAAAGCCCTCTCATCATCGGCAAAGAGGAACCCATCAGCATCATCGAACAAAGAGCCCGTTCTCTGTCCAGCTCTTGAAATTTTGGGCGCGACACTAATTTTCTTTGCCACACTTGACTTGTTCTTAAAGTCTCTCAAAGTCTCCATTTCGCCGGATTCCACTTTGATAGCTTGATCTACAAAGTTGTCAAGATCTAAGAATTCCAGCTCTTCTTCTGGAAGGTTGAACTGGTCTCCGAGGTTCTTCACAAGCTGACGCATAGTAAGTCTAGAACCAACAAGTCAGATTTAGGATTAGGTCTTGAAACGCTTACTTATGGCCTCCAAACCAGACTTGGACCTTTGAGACGTCCTTAATTTTGCGGCCGAAGTAGTGCAGTTTCTTAAGGTACTCAGCAGCAATCTCAATTCCGATCGTGCTTAGGGCCACTCCAACAGTGATGTAGACCGTGGTCACTGCCAGGTATGAGTCTCTAACAATTCCTTGGTTAGAGTGTAAGGTTAATGACCAAATCTAACCTCTCAGGGACAATGTCTCCAAGACCAATTGTAGTCAAAGTAATGAAACTGAAGTATACAGCTTCAAAGTAGTCCAAGCGCTCATAGTTAATGATGATTAGGGACCCAAATAGGATGTACATGGCAAAAGCCAAAACAAGACAGAACTCGTCGTTAAAGCATTTTTCCGGGTCGTCCAAGGACTCGTCCGATGACGCGTCATCGGAGTCTCCACTTTCGGCGTCTGGGTGGCCGGGGATTTTCTTGGATTTTCGGCTTTTGAAAAGCATATTTCTAGAAATCACAGATTCTGACGGAAGACTCAGGAAATGACTTACAGAGGACAGAAGATGAATTTCTTAAAACAGTGTTTTAGAAACATGGACAAGAATTTACCCAAGTTGGCAATTGTCAGCATGGCCAGAGGGACACCAATACTGCAGTAAATGATCACGAAGAGACGTCCGCCTGTCGTCAAAGGGACCACGTTACCGTAACCTGAAATTAGACCTTTAAACCGGATTTTTGGAATCTTGTTTACCTATGGTAGTAATCAGAGTGAAACAAAAAACGAAGGAATTCATGAAAGTCCAAACATCAGAAGCACTCTGGTTCCCTTGACTATGAAGCATCTGGACCATGCTTGCCGGAGCTCGTTGTTGCCGACTTCGAGCCAACCTTTGAGCGATCTCGTCTTGCGCCATACGCTCATAAGTTTTGAAATCTTCTAAGTAGCAGTCGTCAAGGTGTTTAACCACGATTGTGTCATAAGCATTTGGGTCACATTTCGTTATGTTGTTGATCCGGAGCATGGCTTTGATTACGCATTTTCGGGATCTTTGGACTGAACATGGGCAATTAGGGAATGGTTGTAGTCAGGGTTCCTTACAGGCTAGCTTTTCCAGCTTTTTGAAATCTATAGGTGGAAGTTCTTGGCGGTGGTATAGGTCTTGGTGCATCTTATCTACGGCTGGCTGAAAGTGTAAACTTTAGAGGAGTCAGTAGGATACAATCTGTGTTTCATACTTTTTGGTCTGTTTAAAATTTATAAATTTTGGTCTCATTGAAAAGCTTAGTTCTGGCCAGACGACATTAATCACTTTCCGGCTGCTTCTGGATCTTCAGATAAACAAAAGCAGCACAACTGTTTTGGCCTAATTTAATTGCGATTAAAACCTTCAATTTTTGACATTTTTTAAAAGAAATTTATCAAGCCTGGTTGAGTGTAGACCTGCAATTGAACCTTCAGTACCTACCGTGAGAACATCGGAATCCACGCCGCCAATCTCGTTATGCCTCTCGTGATTAGTCTCGATCCATTGAATAACGTAAGCTCCAGCAACCACATACATAACTACCGCACATACCACAAAGGTGTGGAGCAACACGGGGGTCAACTAAACGCACAAACTTGAAGAAACCCATTTTAGATTCGTTAAACTAACCGATTGGACGCCGTCTCTGTGAGTATACAACATGCTTAATGAGTGGAACGAAGGTCTTGAACCAAAGAACCAAATAGAGGGAGGAGTTTCCAAGGGTCCAAGTTCACTCAAAGACGTCCAAATGTGGCGACAAACGTAAACAGTTTAATGAGTAATCTGGGAATAGGAACATAGAATTAATTCGTTGCCTACACTCGCGATTACGACACATTTAGCCCGATCTCGCCAAACCTACGCCTACCTACGCCCCGAACCCGGAACAAAAACACTAATTGGGGTCTAGTGTAGACTCTTATTAGCTCAACTAGGGTCTGAGAAATAGTCACAACAATCTCTTTAGCTTAATTGCGCTAAAACCATATCTTAAATGTTAACCCAGAAAGAGTAAAATAGCAATCTTAGGTAATTGTCGAGTCGAGTGATCTACGCCTCCAGGAAGTAAACTTAAATCCGACACAGCCTACAATCGATCACCGCTGTCCTAAAGACAACCCAGAAAATGTCCTAATGACTCCAGACGATGATTCCAAAGACGTGTATTGAGTGGGGAAGTCAAGCGTTCATAACATTGTTTTTCTGGGTTTGGTTAACTTAAAGAAGACAATTTGAGATTAAGAGTTCAACTATGACGAAAGGGGCCAGAGATCCCAGGAAAGAAGAGTAGATGTGTGCGTTTCAAAAATACCCCCGAGCGATATTTGACAGAACGAGCTATTGCGTGACTCAGTTCAGAGGAACAACAGAACAACGCTTTCAGACCAGGACGGAAGATGCCCTAAATAAAGCAATCAGCAATGGCGGAAAGCCCAAAGAATTTGATTAAAAGCAAATGTCGGAACCAAAAAGCCAAATTTAGTTGATTGCTTTTAGCCCAAACTGTAGAAATGCATAGCCAAGTGACACATTTTTGGAAGAAAAGCAATGGAAGAATGCATAAATAACCAAGAAGAAACAACTCTTGTAAACATGACTCTCTAGTAATCGACTTCATCGAGCTCTCTGTTTGATTAAAAACGTGCAATTTCGTGCAAAACTTGAAAACACATGGCAGAAGATAAATCAGAATAACATTTATGAGGCACTAAAAAGTAATGCCGCTTTTATGTGCTTCTGGCGCAGCTGCCTTTTTTGGAGACGAGCATTGAATTATTGAGGGTCATTTGTTTATGTCACGTTTTTGGAATGTCTTGGATGGTAGTAAAAAGAGACCTTGTCGTAATGAGGTTTTCGAAAGAGAGCTTAAGGACGAAACTTTAAGAATCTTGAGCTGCCAGCACTGGAATTAGATAGCTAGCATTAAAACGGCTAGCTTAAAAATCTAAAAGCAGAAACGTCGGATTGCAAATTGAAAATTACAAAGTAAAAGTTGGTTCGTTGACCTCATTTTTCACGTTTCTAACATTGGTCTCAATGTTTCAAGCTGCTTTTGAGAACAGGTGAAGAAGTTCAATCTACACATTTCAATTATTTTTAATAAACAGCGACATTTTTAATAAACACAACATGTAAGAAACACTCGGGAGCACAACACTCGTTAACCTTGGACTACAGCTAAACTTTATAACTAGTTTTTGTCGCTGAAAAGTGAAGACATAAAGATACGTTGCTTATTTTTGAAAGGTAATTTTTTAAAAATAATATATGTAGGTTTGTAAACGTTGAGCTTGGAATACAACTGGACAAACAGCAGGAAACACGAGGTAGTTTGAAACAGTTAACCTTCACGGACAGCTCGACTTTTAACCAGTTTGTTTCGGCATACAGCTAAGACGCCGTCTTAAAACGGTGAAGTCAGTTCTGGAAACTCTGGCCAAGCAGCAGCTATGTTTAGGACAAACCAGAACGAAGGCGGACTAAATAACAACTGATGCGCAAAACAGGGCTTATGGGCTTATATCTGGGAGCCAAAATCCTTAGGCAATTAACAAGCCTGCTGCTATGTAACAAGAACCTAGGTTGTCAAAGACAGGTTTCCGTCTAATCACTTCAAAAATGGAATATCAAACTTACCGGGAAGCTAAAAGTCAGAAAGCTGATCCAACAATGAAGCCACTGGTAAGACTCTTTAGTAAGACTGGTAAGACGATCCTTTGTGGTTTGCGCAGCTGCCAACAATGTACCTTTGACGCCTCAAAAACAAACCACAAAAGCCGAAAACAAATTTGTTAAAACCGTAGTTCAAGACACAGTCTTTAGTCCAACAAAGAGACAACAGGAAACCCATGAATATTTCAGTCGCTGTTCCTGAGTCATTTTAAGAAACGCAAGACAAAAATGTAGAGTTAGCGCAAGCAAAGGTTGGTAAAGAAACTTTCGCTTAAGGAAAATGTAGGTTATCATTAATAATTAATATATTAATATTAAAAGGAAAGCCCGTAAATGTGACAATATAGTTGTCTCATAAAAAGCCTTAAATATTCTTATGACTCATTTCAACTTGTTTTCGGATTTAATTTAAAAGAAGCCTAATCGAACGCATTAACAAAGCACTCGCGATTGGCAATGCCTTGACGCTCCTCAGAACAGGATTGTTGTTGTCGCTGTTTTTCGTGTGAATGAGACTTAAAATCTTTTGTTTCTGATTTTCTTTTCTCACAGCTTGTGTTATTAGGCTTCAGTTTGAGGAACTCAATTCAGTGCCACTTGAGACAAGAGATTGTTTTGCTAAACGTTTTTTGTCATGCGCCCTTCATCAAATCCAGTTCAAACTCACTCTGATTGATTGACGTCTATCAGTGTCTATCATTTCTGTTTTCTGTTTACTGCTGGCCAACAAACTTCATTCTAAGAACTACAGAGAGTACACATATGTAAATGTTTTTAGTCCAAACCAGACGTTTTTAATGCATACAAAACGAAAATATTGGCTTCGTCTTTGAATACGTATTTCCCGGTGAAAGGCGCCTTCAGTTTCGTCTATAAGGAAATGGCGGCTAATTCTTGGTGTTTGTAGCTTTTTTAAGCCAAGCCTGGATTATATTTGACCGGCAGACTTGTCCCGTATTTCTCGAATGGCGTTCAAGATTACAAGTAGTCTGACTTCAGCTGGTTGGCTTGTTGATGCTTGTTGTCGCTATTCTCAAAAATTCAATCATTTCCCACTATTGACGTGCACAATAATTCAATCCACGGACCCAATCTGGCTTCCTCGAATTCATGCTAGTTCTCCCTTGTTGACAATCTCTTCTGCCCTCTTCTCCGCTGTCCTCTTCGATAATGGCATTTCTATGCCGCAGAAGCCGTTATAGTGAGGACATCGTCTGTGGTAGGCGCGATATTATTTTACGCCTGTTTACTCGAGTCGCTGTCATTTTAGTTTTCGAGTCTACGCTTGCTGGGTTCATTCCATCGAGCGGAGATTAGGTTTTATTGGTTTTTGAGAAATTTGAGTATTAAAATTACAGTTTTCAAGTCTTCTAGAACCAAGACAGTTGCGTCAGTATTCTTGTAAACGCTTCTTATAATTTATAATTTTAATATATTTTTTATAATTTTTTCTTTTATAAGTAAGCCTCGTTTAGTCGTGACTTGCGTCACGGACCTCTAGTCATTGGGGACCCATCTGCAGTCAGAAAAAGGCTTCCGTTAAGGACAGTTGAGAACATTCTTAAATGGCTTCTTTTAGTAGATGTGCATCTGGAGCCTCAGGCTGTTTGTCCTCTTATGCTTAAGGTCTTAAGGTTTTTAGGTTTCAGCTTGTGTAGTATTAAGTGGCAACATTTTTGGCCATAACGTCTTCTGACGTCTTTCAAATGTTTTAATAGAAATCCGGACTTTGCTGTATTCAAAGCGAATTAAGTGTTTAAGACACATTTTTCATTAACAGGCGGATCTGAGATTAGCCTCATAAAGACGAACGTGTTCTAGAAGACAACTTCCTGTTTGTGCCTTTTCATTATTCAGTTTCCCCGAGTTCCCTAGTCTGCAGACGTGTTTTCGTCATCTTGTGTCTGACTTTTTGAGTTTTTCCAGATGGACAGCTACCCGTTCGGAACGTTAGCGATTCCGTTTGCTGCCTGGAACACCTGGGTAGCCTTTATTGCCTGTGTAGGTAACTTGCTACTGCTTATCACTATTATCAGGTACCCAAACTCAGGATGTCAGATTGCGATGAATAAGAGATTTACAGGTCCGCAAACCTTCGTTCTCCATGTGCTATTTTCATAGCTGTCCACGCAGCCTTTGAAGTAGTTCAGGTGCTAAGTTATTACCGGTATGTGGCGACAGTTTTGACGGCGACGACGTATACCAGAAGAGAGTGTTTCTGGCAATCACTGCCTTGTCAGCTCGCCGTGCATATAACTTTGAAGAGCATCTTGCTGATGGCTTTGGACAGGTTTTTGTCAATGAGGTTTAAGTCATGGTGAGTCCAAACACTCCTCTGAAAGCCTCTAAAACGTTAATTGGAATTTAGGTATCGCTGCCGGTCTAAAACCCTCTACTCTATCCTCGCCCTACTCGGTCTAACTTGCTACACACTAACCTCCACAATCATCGTGTGGACGAGCTTAGACGACTCTATTATTGTCTGTCACGTATTGAATGTCGCGACGGACTCGGCTAAATATGTTTGGCTCGCATTTAATGGAATCAATGCCGTCTTCATCGTCATCCTTTTCTTCGCCCTGAACACGGAACTGAAAAAGGAACAAAGCTGTCATCTTCTGCTCAAAGTAAATAACGAAGGACTGAAGATTCTCAACAGTAGCGGCACAACGTCTATAATTGTCGCGCTTCAAAGGATCATGCTGGTGTACCTTATTGGGTACACGACGGTCGGGTTTATCCTCGTGGTCTTTGTTTATGGTCTTAGGAAGTAAGCGGGCGTTTTGTAACCAGATCCATTCAATCCTCATTTTAGCTCTTTTGCCATCGACAACTTTATCTCAATTATGGACACATTCCGGATCCTCAGCTCAGCGGCTCCGCTCATAATCCTCTATCAACGGTGTGGTACATATCGACAAGGAATCTCAGCGACTTTAGGCGATTTGACACCTTCGCTGTTTATAGGCGCACCTACGGCTAGTATGGAGACCAGTATAAATGTGGTGCCCTTGTGAAGTCCTTAAATAAACCAGTTTTACTTGTCTGAACGCCAAATTCATTAAGGACATGCTAACAAAAAGTGCGTCTGAGCGGACTCATCAATTTAAGGACTTGCCTGGGGTTGCTCGGATTGTTGGAAGGGCGTTTGCCTGCAGCTCGGAGAGTTTTAAAGCTTGTTCGGCTCTATTTTTGTTTACAAGTCTTTTCGGATCTTCGGTTTTACGCAAAGTGCATAAGAGCTGTCGGCGAACGCGCAGCTGGCAATTCCTCAAGCGGAAAAACAATTACCTAAAAATGTCAAAAACGTTTTGGCGTTTTGCATCAACTTCCACAACAAGGAGACGGGGTGGTTGCTCCTGTTTTGAAAGAGTCTCGCCAGGCCAGGTTTTCAAAAAGTGATGTTTCGGCTACTTCGATATTGAAAGGTTTCTGAGATTTTAGTTCTACGCTATTGCAGTCCGATGGCTCAAACTTTTAGGATATTTCTGTCATCTGTACTGTTGTTATCTGGCATCTAAAATTTAGCTAACATGGAAACGTGCAGATATGTGCCTCACAGGTTTTGATGTAATTTGACACAGAGGTAGAGCCTTGGGGGACTAAGGCTTTGCTTAGAAAACGCGTACCTGAAAGGCAAAAACATAATCCTCTTACAAAATCGCCATGCGTCTTGAAATGGCATTTGTCTCCTACAGCCACTTAAGGACACATTTTCCTTGAAAAGTGCATATCCGCACTTGCAATTTGGCGACAGTTTAAGCGGCCATAGACCCTATTTTTGTGGCATATTACACACCCGTGAAGTCAATATCTAAACGTTTACTTGCAACTGCCAAAACAACCATTGTCCTAAAAACAATGGTTGTTTTGGCTCTGTGTCCTTTGTCCTTGAAATTAAAATTCCTCAAAAATGCCGTAAAGCATTTAGTTCGAAAAAATGACCTTTATCCCACAATTGCCGCCTTCTCCCACATCCATCCAGCACGCCAACAAACAAAAACCCATTAAATCTTATCTATCCGCACGTCACCAACTTCTCTCGCGCTTTCACCCAAAATGCCGAAAACATGCTCCCGAGACATTCCCAAAGTCACGTCGTATGTACTAAAGACTTTAAATTCAATTTTATCTCTGAACAACCACATCGATACTGAGTAAGTCGCAATGCTGATATGCGCATCCGCACAATTAGCGTTGGAAGATTTTGCAACGAGAGTCGAACAAATCCAATTGAGTTTGTGGGGCGTAGTCCGTTGCTGGCACAATCATGCGATGCGCGGCACTTACTCAGAGTGATTTTCAATTTGCACGAAGGCGCTACGTACTCTGTCGTGCTTTTAGATGTTTTAAGGAGTTTAGGCAAACTTAGGCGGTGGTGTCCTTTCTGTGATGTGGCTTGTTTTTGTCAGATTACGTGAAGCTTTGGAAGGGTGGAAGGTCTGTTAAAAGCTAAATTTCAGTTTAGACTAAATTTGACTATCGCGAAACTTTACTTTTTATCTTATTTTAAGCACTTTTAGATAATTAAATAATTCTATTTTAAGCGTTCAAAGGTAAAATTAGAAGTCGAATTTCTCTGATTTTGGTCATAGTAAAATGGCATTTCTCTATCCCTTTTTTGAAGACATGGTCGTTTAGTGCCATTTACGGCTATTCAGACAGAAACTTAATAAAAAAACCGTCTTTTGAAGCCTTAAATGTATTCAGCGACTCACTTGTTGTTGTCAGTATAAGAAGCAAAAGGGTTGGTTTAAGTCTAAATCAACTCTTAAAAGTTAAGTCAACTCTTAAGTTCCGTGTCCGCTTTGGCAAAAGCCGATGTCTCACAAAGTCAAAATTCGCTTTGTCCTTCCTTACATTCGACAATTAAATTGTCTGGACCGCGCACTTTCCCTTTGTTCCGCGAACATCTTTATCTCCTTACCCTTTGTTCCTCCTTTTCCAGACCATGGGACTCTACCTCTGTTGTCCTCAACACACTGACAAAGTCACAAGCATTTACGCTCCAGTGGCGAAACGAAGTCGAAAAGTGTCCCTGAAACTCTCCAATGGAGAGAAGGCAGTTCTTCAGAAGCACTGGGAATCAACGGTCCTGCATCAAGTTCCAGACCTCTTTCTCCAAACCATGCTGGCTAGCATACGCGACTCTCCTCGTCTTCTGGACATAATCTCCTGTAAGATGTATCATCCGAAATTTGAAAATATCTCTGAGTGGCCAAAACTACGTCGAATGGCAAGTGGGAATTGTGCCTTCTTCACGAAGCAGATTGTGACAAACAAGCTGAATGAAGACCTGGTTAGGAAGGACAGTGAGCAGCTAGGTAATTTCAGTCATTTGTTGAGCTTCTTAAGAATGCTCTGTTTAGGTGCGATCCACATCCAATACGCCCCTTACGGCTTCAAGCCCACTTTCCTCGACATCTGGCAGGCAAACATGCTCTCGATTATTGAGCAAATCACCTTCGAAAAATCCAATGACAAAAAAGTGTTCTTAAACGGTTTTAGAGCTTTGTGCTCTTTCCTGTGTACTCTCATGGTTATGGAATATGAAGACTCAATGCAGCTGATTCGTCACACGGAACGAGAATACCGGAGAGATGAGCTTATTAATGGGATGTTGTAAAAAGTTTTATGACCGTTTATAAAATACATACTTTTAAGACACTTGAACTTTGAAGCTCTTGAATTTATTTGAATTATTGGCTCTCAGATTTCTCATAAAAGCTACAAAGATAGGGGCAAACAGTGCACTTATCCTCAGGCCCTGGGTCAATTTTCAACCTAATGATTCTTTGTCTGAAAAGAACCTAAACCCAATTTAAAATTTTTGAAAGTTAGGATTCTTAGGCTCACTTAACATTAAAAATATGGCTTTCGGAAACGCGACTTCTAGTTTTTTTAGATTCAAACACTGAAAACGCACACATAACCAATAGTTAAAAAATAGGCAGATTGAGTCACAAACGACACGCTAGGAGTCGTCAAACAGTCATTGCTGATAGTGAATTCATCGTTTTAATCGTTTTGGATAATTCCGCGTTGTTTGCCACTCGATGTTATCAATCGTTAAGTGTTGATCGATTGATCCGATTGCAGGCCAATGGAAATTCAGGCATCCAGAATGGAATGCGGAGACACCTAGATTCTGAATTAAGTAAAACTGTTCTAACGATTGCTACTCTTTGATTGCTTAGATTGCTGTCAGACTCTTAGATTTACTCATTCTTTTGCACTTAGCTCCTAGATTCTTAGAACTCTTAGATTTGGGCATTGTTTGGGCAGATTTGGGCATTGCTAGAAGTATCTAGCAAATCGATAGACGAAAAACCGTTTTGACACATTTGCGTGAAAACTAAGAAATGCCATTTTGCGTCATGACACTTTAACACTTATACGCCATTCTCACGCTTATCTCTCGTCATTAGACCAAGACCGATCCTGTTTGGGAGTGTCGTCTCATGTGTGAACCACTGGACTCCCTATCGTTAGAGTTAATGAGCCAGCACGCGCAATAAGCGGACGAGTCGTGTCGCGAAACCAGTCTGCGCGACCCGGATGCCAGCCTCCGGTGCCTTTTTCC
>KN167474.1:595682-611917 GCA_000757745.1 Steinernema scapterisci
CTTTAGCCAACAACATTTCCTCATGTTATTTCCAGCGCTTTTTTCTGGACGACCTGGAGCATGAAAAAAGAAGATGTACACACCAATTGTGATAGGCAGACGATGGACTGCATCCTCGTTTGTCATTTCCTTTTTTTCTTTCCTTCTGTCCGTTTATTTGAATCCATCGCTCAAAGCGCCGACATCTGGACACCCTCCTTTTTCAATTCTAGATTGCGAATTAGAAAGGAAGTGGGCGCAGAAAAAAGGGACGCGCTGGAGCTCTGTCAAGGACAGATGAACTCGCATTAAATGGATTTGGAAGAACCTGGATTACGGTATCGATGATTACGGTGATCCTCATGTTCCATCTGCTATTAATTTTCCGCAATGCGGCGGTTCAGCTTTACCATTGCCGAGATGACCACGCCGTCCTCGCGAATCGCCCGCGTATTGTCGTCGAATTGTGTAAAAGAACATTTCCAGCGCCCCGCGAGGCAACAAAAGTGCGCCGATCCCCGTTCGCTCGTTTTGCACGCGATTAATCAATGCGACTTTTCGTTTCTTCTCCGTCCTGCACTTTCTGGGGTGTTGGAAGGACATCTCTGCTCGGACTACGCAGGGCTTCAAAAACGCGATAAAATTTATATTTCTTAAATCCGGAACTTGTTAGTACAGCAATACATCGTTCTGTTACTTGGTCATTTTGTTTGTTCTCGAGGATCCGCTAGATATGACATGGACGTTTAACACTGCTTGATGATTTGATGTTTTAATATTCTTTGGAATAGGTTGCGTTCAGCCGTTCAGTTTGCACCGAATCTGGTTTTCAAAGACCAACTAAATGCTTTAGGATGAACTCATAGAAATCGGGAGCATAAACCCGAGTTGAATGGCCTGGCTTCTCGGCGTTGGACCCCTCAGGCCTGCCACCTTCTTCGCCCGAACGACGGGTCGATTGCCTCGATCGGCTTCTCAAATATTCAAATTTAGGCTAGCAGCTGCAGTCGCACATCTCCCTCCTCCCTCACAAATCGATAGCGGGCCACGCTCGGTCAGTCGGTCCTCCCGCTGCCTCCAGCCTCCTCAACCACCCACGAAGCTTAAGGCCTGCTCGTGCGACGAATAATATAGGCTATGCATTAAAATTACTCTTTCGATGTCTTGCGCCACAATCAATTCTTGCGCCAATGGGCAAAACTGTTCCTTTCCAAACGGAACCCGCAATCCCTCCGAGAAGCCCATTCGGGGCGACTCTCCGTGAACGCGCCGCTTTTGTTCCCCGTCGCGAATAATTCATTCGGTTTCGTTTTCGCGTTTTGGTCGCCTCGCGTCCAATTATTCCAATTTGCACGGTTTCAGCCTCGGCCTCAGCTGCTGCTGCCTTCTTCAAAAGGCGCTTTTGGCGCCCTCGGGCTGATTCACGTTGTCTCCTTAGTGATAAACGGGTATTTTCTCTTCTTTCCTTTCTCGAGCATGTGGGACGATCCCTCCGCCGGCTCCAATGCCGCCTCTGCTGCCGTGGTCGCTCCCGACACCAACCAGGAGCTCCAAACGCTCATCGATGAGATGCGTAAGTTCACTTGTGAATCCTAATCCAATCCTTTTCAGGGGTACAAGACTTCGACTCCATACGATTCGCCACTTACCGGACCGCGTGCAAACTGCGATTCATCCAGAAGAAAACAAACGGTTGGTTCTTTCTTTTCATCCCGGTGGAGGGCTAACCGCGCGCGATTTGTTTTTAATAAAGATAATGAGGAGTGTTTCAGTGCACCTCGTCGACATTTGGAACATGATAGAGTCGTTCCGAGAAAACGGCCTCAACGCTCTGCCGATCCATGCTCAGGTGAAGACTTCGCGGCTAGAACTTCTCCTTACCACAATCTTCCACAACCTCAACAAGCGGCTGCCCACTGCACAGCACATCGACACCGATCGGAGCATCGCCTTGCTCCTCAGCTTCCTCCTTGGCGCTTACGATCGCCAGAGGATTGGCAGGCTTACCGTTTTCTCCATCAAGATCGCTTTAGCGACCATCTGTGCAGGAAAGCTTGTCGATAAACTGCGATGTATATTGGAATCTGCCGCCTTGCAAACTGACTTTCTATTCCAGATGTCTTTTCGCTGATTTCGGACACCGCGGGAATCATGGAGCCGGACAAGTTCATCGACTACCTGCAGCAGGTGCTCGCTTTGGCCACCGCTGTTTTCGAAGCGCCCACCTTTGGATTCTCCGAATCAGCGGTTAACCAGTGCTTCAAGAAAGAAGAAGTGGTCACATTGAACCACTTCCTGGACGTGCTTATGAATGACCCATGTCCGCCATGCCTCATGTGGCTCCCTCTGCTCCATCGAATGAGCAGTGTGGAGCACGTTTACCATCCCGTCGTTTGTGACGCTTGCCAAGTAAGTACTTTCACTCAAAATTTGTGACAATTCAATGAAATCGGTATTTTGAAACCAATAAACTCATATTTGGTTTTTTTCTCAGGTACGCTCGTTCACGGGATTTCGATATAAATGCCAGCGGTGCTCAAATTACCAACTCTGTCAGCAGTGCTTTTGGCGCGGACGCACAAGCCAGTCTCACTCCAACGAGCACGAGATGAAGGAATATTCCAGCTACGTAAGTTCACGAGCACCACGAAACGACGGCGGTCTTATTCTTCGCGTTGCAGAAATCTCCGACGAAGCAACTCGCGCACTCGATCCACAAGTCTCTGCAGTGTATCCCGACTCCGCAGTCCAAGTCTCATAAAGCGTTTTCCGCAAAACCACAGCGGCCGCTCGACCTGGCCAATATAGTTCCGATGACCCCTTCGTCGTTCCGGCACCAAACCGTGGGTGGAGGAATCGATCCGATCGGAGTGGGTAACCCCGAGTGGGGCCTCGGCGGAGGAACTCTGCTCCTTCCGGGTCATAACGGCGGTGTGATGGACGACGAACACAAACTGATCGCTAGATATTCGGCAAAACTGGCCGGAAGGACTGTGGTGAGTGGATGGAACAAGGGAAGGCATGGAGAATGCTCAGTTACAGTATCCTTCGTCGACGTCCTTGGGAACAATAAAACAAGCACGGTCCACCATGATGGATAGTTTGGACGAGAGAGCGATGATTGCACAACTGGAGGAGGAAAATGGCGAAATGATGCGCGAGATGGCTTCGCTGGACCAACAAGTGAGTGCTGTCCAGGTCGTTATTCCAAGAAAACTTCGATTCAGGCAATGATGAATGACAGCAGCGAAAAGCTTTACGCGTTACGTGAGAAAAAAGGGGAGCTGGAGATGAAAATGAGGGCCATGCAACAAACTCGGCGACAACTTATGCACCAGCTGGAAACTGTAATGTCCCAACTCAATGTGAGCAACTTACTTAATAGCGAACTGATGGGATTCTGTGTTGCAGACAACTTCGATGAGTGGAGGAACCATGGGCCGAGCAATGTCCTCGTTGGGTCATTTGCCGGACTCGCTCTCAGGCATAGGAAATCGCGTAAGTTCTGCATTCCGCGATCCCAGCGTGCCCAGGGCAGGAAGTCTCCCGGCGTCCCAGCTCCAAGGCGACCTTCTAAGCGCCGCCGACGATATCACGACAAACATGAGCACTCTGGTCATGGAGCTGGACCACTCGCGTGATGGAGTCGAAGACCATGGTGCACTGCCTACTAATGACGGACTTTACTCGCGCCCGGTCGGCCAATTTTGAAAATCACCACTGATTGTACATTGCCAGATTGAATTTTACAAGATTGCCTTACGGAAAACGTAACAAAGTTTATTCTGAACAATTTCATTGGGGCCACAGATGAATCATATGAAAATATGGGAAAAGGTGCCAAATTATTAGAACTGATATCTTTGTTTCTAGCTTTTAAAAAATGTTAAGAACCTGTGATGAAGGAAAATTCAAGGATTATGATGTCGAATAACTGCTTTTCTCAGAAAGAGAATCGTCCCCTGGTTAATGTTATACTATTACACATCGTGACCTATCAGGAAACCCAAACGTAAACGAGATCTTTCGTTGAAAAGGTTGGATTGTCTCTGTCGTAAGAAACTCTTTCCGACATAATTTGTTATTGCTCGGTAATGAGAATTCCTTTGAATCAGTCGAGGTTTTAGAGTTTGCTTGGTTTTGGTCAGAATAATGAATTTTCGAGCAGGTGATCATAGTTTCCTTGGGATACAGTGTATGGAAAGAGTTGATTGGGTTGTGGGTTGTCTTTGTTTTGCTAACATTCGTTTGGAAACAGGTGTTTTAGGAGGCCTGTAATGAAGAAAGCCTCGGTACTCTTTGTGCGACAGTCTTGGACAGAGAATCCAAATAATTTGATATTTTAGATAGTAGTTGCCCTTCAGAGATGAACACTGAGGTTATTATGCTAGCGGTCAGTCTTCTCTACGGGATCCCTTCCTTTGTCCTTTACGTGATAATCATCTCGCAACTTATTAGACCCAAGTACAGTAGCCGCTTCAAGAATCCCTTTTTCTGGCTCTGCCTCCTTCTCGGATTTGTTGTGAGTTTCCTATTTTGAATCTACATTTTTCTGCCTTTTCCACTTTGCACTTTACAGGACTGCACCGGCTACCTGCTGTTCTACGTGTTCCTCACACTCCCGACCTACTCCCTCTTCTCGGCCTTCTACGGATCTTCGCTCTTCGAGCCATCCGCGTTCACCACCGGCGTATTCTTCTCTACTTACCTCTTCGCCTATCTCCAACTCTTCGGCAGCTGTTTCCTCACCTTCAACCGATTCACATCAATCGTTTTTCCACTTCGACACGCAAAAATCTGGAAAAATTTCTTTTGGGCCAGCATTCTACTTACAGTAGTCTCCTCCATTGCTCCCTCTTGGTATTTATTATTCGTTAAATCGTTCTACATCCCATTGTTCGACGAGTATCCCACTTTGGGATATGCCTTTGCGGTGGACCTCAAAGACTATCCCACCTTCAGCAACAGTTTTAACATGCTCGTAAGCAACTTCGTCGCCTGCGGCATCTGCCTGGTACTCAACGCAGTCGCCGCAGTTTTCCTTGTTGTCCACACGACTCAAACAGTCGCCGCGGCAAAGAATCGAAAGGCAGAATTGAATCTTTTCTTTTTGGCTCTGATTTTGTTCGGTCTTCAGAGTCTTTTCGGCCTTCACCAGGTGGGATAGAGATCATGAAAACTTGCTGAAACTGTTGTTTATTTCAGGTCCTAATCTACTATGCGATGACCTCTGAAAACGACATGCTACTGACGGTCCTCTACACGCTTCTTCCTTGGCTCAGCGACCTAAAGTGGCTTTCGCCCCCATGGCTGCTTATCGTCGTGTCCACAAAACTTCGCGAGGTTGTTGTGACTGCGATCCCTCAGCGTCTGTTACCGTACCACAAGCAATCCTTGCTCGCTGGAAGTATTGTGACTGTGACCAGTGTGAAGCCCGCAGGTGCGCAATAAGATAAATCTGTTCTTCGTTTTGTCACGAGATTTTTAAGATAAGCTCAGCTTTCAAAAAATAAATATCTAAAAAATACCGAATTTGCTTTGTGGAAGCGAACAGAAAGTCGTCTTCCTGCCTAGAACGATCCCGAATTTCCAGGGGAAAATGTTGAAAGGATGGTGTGTTGAAAGGAAGTTCGCAGTTTTGACTACCACGTAGAAACAAAGGGTTTAGACTAATTGAAGAGAGATCTTACCTCCTTGGTCAGCTAGTCCTTCTCTGCAAAGTTCTCGCTCTTTCTCCGTCTTGGGAACTGGCTTCGCGGGACAATGTTTACTGAGAGTGGCGGGATTTACGAATATTCCCACCACGAAAATGCGGTGATAAACAAGAATGAATCGCTGGGCGATTCACCTCGGAAAAGAACCAAAATCGTCGAAACGGAGGACCGCGTTGTTGATGAAACGTATCCGCATTGTTGTCTTCCGAACTCATCCTATTTTCGCTTGCTTCATCCTCATCAAAATGGTTGCCCGCGCCTTGGGTCCTTTACGGTCCTCAATTGCCGCTCGCATCTGACGTCATCGCGCCTTTTCTCAGTCTCCCCTCCGTTGAGCGATCAATACGTGGACACTTTTCAGGTCATCGCTGGGTTAATCGTCGCGTGAAGACAGGCAAGATTTTCGACTTTCTGAAGCAACTCATCGCTCGAGTTAATCCCAAGAAAAGGGTCCCGATGGAGAGTGGTTTGATTAGAGCCAAATTCAACGAATACGAGCGCAACCAGGAATGGAACAAGATCTTCATGGTAATGATTTGTCTAAGTTTCGATATTTACAAGCAGGCATCTTTTTGCAGAAGATCCGGGACAAGTCCGCTCGATATGAAGACGATCACAGGTTCTCCACGTCAATCTCGAATTTGGACCAAAACATGGAAAAGAATCGATACCTCGACGTGCGGCCCTGTAAGTGCATGTGTTTCAAATGTACGCTAACTAAATGCTTTTAGTCGATCATTGCCGCGTCACTCTGGGTGACGACCCTGAGCATGACTATATTAACGCTTCCCCAATCGAAGTTCCCAGCGTGAAGCGGAACTACATTCTTGCTCAGGTAAAGCCTTGGAAATTCCTCATTTACTTTATTTGATGCTCGATTTAGGGTCCCTTGGCTACTACCAGCGCTGATTTCTGGCAAATGGTATTCGACAGAAATACGGAAATGATCGTTATGCTGAATAATATCATCGAAAACCTAATGGTCAAGTAAGTCATACCAAGTTGAGTTTTCGAGCACGACAGAGGTCCAGTACCGGCACAAGTTCTCGAAATAGCCACATATCATATACAAAGCCAACTAACTCACGTTTATTCCAGGTGCCATCGATATTATCCATGCCAAGAAGAGCCTGTAATTTACGCGATTGACGAATCATCGGACAGAAGATTTCGCTGCAAGTTGATTGCAGAGTCGAATCATGGTGACTTCATCGTCCGCGAAATTGAAGTCGACCTTCTCTCCTCCGAAGAGCATGAAGATGATAATTCCGGGGACGAAGAGGACGTAGTTTTGGAGAAGCGCACGATCACTCATTACCAGTACACCACCTGGCCTGATTTCGGATGCCCTCGGGAGACGAGCCATTTCCTCGCCTTCCGAGATCATCTCAAGTCGTCGGGAAAGCTGGAAAACACCTTGAATTCCGGGCCCGTTGTAATCCACTGTAGTGCAGGTAGGGAGACCATTTCTTCCAATGCTCACATTGCTTTCTTTAGGCATTGGCCGCACAGGTACTTTTGTGGTTATTGACACCGTCCTTGCGAGTGTCGAATATGACTGCAAACTGGACGCCAAGAGCATTGAAGACTGGGTTTTGTACCTCCGTCGGTTCCGTCGGGGCCTCATTCAAACGGCGCAGCAGCTCCGATTCAGTTGGCAAAGTATTGTCGACGGTTTGGATGAACACGAGAGCGCGTCGAACGACCCGAAGAAGGAGAACAGCGAGGCCTTAGCTGAAGCTAACAACGAACAATTCTCCTCTGGGGACTCGGTCTCCTCGTCGAATTCGAAGAAGCGTCCAGCGGAAGATGCCGCCGATAAGGAGCGCGAAGAACTTCTGACCAAGAGGTAAGGCCTGCTCGAGTCTTCGGAGTGTGGATGCTTGTGTTGGCCTGTTGTGGTGTGCACCCTTGATGTGGCTGGGTTTGTTTGTGCTTCACGTTCATGTCGCTTTCCAAGATCTTCCACTAATCGTGTTTATGCTGTTCAGTTCAGACAACAACGAAAAGAAACGATTGAAGCCATGCGATTGAAATCGCGTGCCGCCGAGGAGAAACTCCGTCGAAGCGCTTCCCGCTCCTTCCCCTGGACCATCCTCTTCTCTGCGGGTGCCGTTGGCGTCGTTGCCGTGTGTTTTTATTACTTCTATAGAAATGGTTGAAATCTGTCCGTTGTTATCCATGTTTGCCCCTCCAATAATCTCTTCCGCTCTGTCTTCGTGTGGATCCTCAAGACCCGAGCTATTTATTCCTCCTTGTTGATATTTGACGAGATGCAATGTTTTATCGTTCCTGTATACTGGTTTCCTCTGGGTGATTGAATGTACGTCGCACTGACTTGAAACGTTTATATAAAATCTTCGAATGAAAAGTACAAATTTGATTGTGGTTATTATATGCAGTATTATCGATGTATAAATGTTTCCGCCCGTTGAAAATGTAGCCAGATGAAAGTTCCAAGTTACCCTGGACATCTTTTGAAACTACTTATCACTTTTTGATGTTGAAATGCCTGGGGTTAAAGTACAAGTGGCGAAAGAGTATGTTAAGCGCGCGCTCTATGATTTGCCCGTGACAATACCGCTTCGCTTTGTTTCGATGGGAAGTTTTATGTTTTCATGTTTGAATTAAGTTTGCGTAGATCTACAAAACTCCCTGAATCATCAGCACGTCCTATATGCTGTGTACAGCGGACGGGCGAGTGCGTCACCTCCAATCAATGGACCAACGCGCAGCTATACGCGCAGCCAACCCGGGTCACTGCGGAGTCGTCGAGCGGCCGATCGGAGCTGTCGGCAGATGGATTTCTGCTTGGATTCGCTGTGGCTTGGATCGGGCCGGCCTTCCGCCTATGCATCGAACAGCCGCCGCCTAGTTTTGTGGACTCTTTTCAGCCTCTCGTATATCGGCTGCTGCGTTCACTGCTCGGGGTGGTTCAAAGATAACCGCGATTTAGATAATACCGTGTTTTAAGAGCATTAGGGGCGAGGATCTTTCACCCCTTTCCAGCCACCTCGATGTGCTGGCCGACCCCAACTGTCATTTTCTAAATTTGCTCTTTGTTTTCTTTTTCCGACGAGTTTTCAAGATCGAATTAAAGACGTTTTTCTTAACTCTTTCAGCGAGGCACCCAAGGACCTTTTGAAGGCGTTCGAGGTCCGAGACGACTGATTCCGTCGTCCATTTGCGCCATTTTCTTCGAGTCGCTCGGTTGGTTCTTTTTTCGCTCTTTGCTCGCGGACTGTTTTTGCCTTTCTTGGGCTGTTTTCCGCGTTTTACGATCTGTTTCGAGCCGTAGCTTTCGCATTGAGATTCAGATCAGCTGTTATTCTTTGGTTTGGCGTGCTACAAAGTGAACCCTGTTTCGATTTTTTCATTTCTCTTTTTTTCCAGATTCGCAACAAGTTTCTATGAGTGTTGTTCTTAACGAAGCCTCCACTGGACCCCTTAACGTCTGGATCTCGCTTATTGCGAGTCCAGAAAATTGGCCAGCACCCACATGGGTGATTTCGGCAATTGTAGCTTATGTAGTTGTCCGTTTCTTGAAGATCTTCAGCAAACCTCAGAAGGCGGAAGTGACGATTGCGAGCAAATCGAAAATCGAAGAAAATGAACCAACAATTGTCGATGTCCTCGACAAGTGCCAAATCCTAAAGGAGCCGTAAGTTAGCGTCGGGTTATCGAAAGTAGTTGATTCAATTTCAGGTACGATCCTCCAGTACTATGGGGTAGGAACGGCCATATCCAAACAGCGATTTACGGTGTCCTGGGCCATTCTTCGTTGAAAAGAACTTATGACAAACGCCATGTGGTTCGACTGGCCGACGGAACTTCAGTGACGTTCGACGTTTTCGAGCCCATCAAACCTCACATATCAGGAAGTAAGTTTAGTTTGTTTCAGAAGATCAGTTAAAAATGTTCGCACAGATGACTATACTCTGGCTTTGACCCCGGGAATCGCGAACAGTTCTGAATCTAATTACATTCGCACTGCGGTTCACTACGCCCAAGAAGCCGGATACAGATGCGCTGTGCTCAACCACCTTGGCGTACTTGCAGATGTGAAATTGACCAGTCCCCGAATTTTCTCCTACGGTAGGAAGAATCTGAGTCGCTGTAGATATAACGAAACGTTTCAGGTGGAACCCAAGAACTCGAAGCCATGATGGATCGTCTCAGTTTCACGTACCCGGAAACCAAGTTTATCTCTGTTGGATTCTCGATGGGTGCAAACATCACAACTCGCTACTTGTACTACATGAACAAAGATCAGGCAAAACGAGTGGTGGCCGGTTTGTCGGTCGGGATGGGATACTGTGCTACGACGTATGAATACGACGTTGGTTTGCCACCTTTCAACTACTTTTTCAGATCGACCCCGATGTATCACGATTGGGATAACGGAAGAAGAGCGTATAACTATATTATCACGGAGAACATGAAACGTCTTCTGCGAAGAAACTACGAAATGGCCGTCGCCCCTCATGTCCGTTCCGGACTGGTCGACGAGCAGCGGCTTTGGGCAGCGACTTCGGTCGTGGCTCTTGACGAGTATGTATTCTTGCTTTTTTGACTTGGCTCAAGTTCGAAATTGCTTACTTCCGCTCCTTCAGGGCGTACAATCGGCGAGTCAATGGATACGAAAACTTGGAGGAGTTCTATCGAAGCTGTAGCTCTCTCCACCTCCTCCCGACCTTCAACACCACACGGATGGTTTTTCTCAATGCTTTCGATGATCCTATCGTAAGTCATTGTGTGATTATTTGGTTTTATTGGTTGTGCTACTTTAGGTTCCTCAAAAGTTGTGGCTGCCGGTTAAGGACCTTTGCGCCTCTCGCACCGACCTCGGCTTTATTCTCACGAAACACGGCGGTCATCTAGGTTTTCTAGAAGGTACGAGCTTCGCGCCTCATTCCGTGACTTGGCTGGATCGGCTGATTGTGGAATACGCCAACGCGGCAGTGGAGGTCTTCGAATGATAACTAGCTGGAAAGTACCTATGTAAAGAATAATTAAAGGATTCTCGCTCTCTCTAAAGATCTCTTTATTCATGCGGAATCGTAGGTTATTTTTTCATTGCATTCTTTCTCCGAAGATTGTAAATCAGTTTTCGCTTTTTCTCGATTGCGATTTGTACAGTTGCTTCCTAGATAAATTATTCGAATTCGCTTGAATTATTCGAATGCTTTCCGTGGACGTGCTTCTTAGTCGAATTCTCGCAAAAGGTTTATTTAAGTGATAGATTTACACCTTCAAAACTGGTACTTGTAAGGAGAACGTGGTAATGAGTGAACGTTGTTTTATACTATACAATAGGAGATCCTTCGGTAGATGCGAGCATGCAGCTGGATTCAGTTCTCGCTCTTCTTCTTTTCGGCTAAACCGGAATATCTGAAATTTTCATGGGCGTCGAAATCGATGATTGAACCCCGGATGAGGCACTGGATCAGCCACTCCGCTGTCACTACAGGTATTTGTAGCCGAAAGGCCTTCGCTAAATTAACCGGGCAATCTTTTCCGTCCGTAATCACGCAGTTTATATCAGCTGAAACAACGTGCGTCATTTGAGTGAGTACATGTTTACCCTACCTGAATTCTCAGGCAAAAATTCAAGAATGGTGCACTGCTGGGCTCTCAGGATCGGAAGCCAAGTGTCGTTAAATCCCTTAGTGAGAAATCCGCGGCGAAGCCTCGGAGATTCTCCGCAGGCCATCATCGCCATTCCCTTAAACAAATCTTCTCTCCCGTGCCTAAACAACTCATCCAATCAGTCTTTAAGCGCAATCAAAGAATTACCAGGGCACCATTTTCCCTGAAAGCAGATCGTATCCAGAAGGCAGGAGGAATTCTCGGTAGTCGATGTAGTCGCACTTCATTATACAGGCTTTCACCCAATCAAAGCGGACGCAAGGAATGCACTTGGCTATCGCGGTCAGGTATTTGCATGTTCTGTATGACTTATCCGCAATCAAAAAGAGTTTGCGATCTGGATCAGCGTCCTGAAACATACCGTGGTGGAAGAACATCCAAGGAAAGCAATGATCCATACCAATAGATCTCGAAGAACCTCTCCGCCCAACGTTAACAGCGCCGTTTTCATCGCCCCCTTGTTGAAGTGTTCGCCTTTCGTTACTGAAATAACATATCGGGTTAATAAACGATCCCTTAATTGAACTAAACGTATACCCTCGTCCTCTCTCGTAGCGGTCGTCAGCACGAACTGCATATCCAAAAACATCTTTTTGATAGTCCCTTCTCTTTGTTTCTCCTCGATAAGCTCGGGCAACGTCATCATTTCGTACGTCCTTTGGGTTTCCAGCGACTGCACCTCATCTTCTATCTTCGTGGTCGACGGCGTAGGAGTTTCCACAGAAGTCTCCACCTCGTCCGCTTTGCTTGTCGTCGTCGGAGTTGTTGGAGTTTCCATAGATGGGCACACTTCGTTCGCTTCCTTTAACAAAACCGTGGCAGTTTCCACGGGTGAAGCGATGCTTACTTCCTCCGAGTTCTTTGCGGAAACCATGGGGTAGTGCACGAGTGAAGAGGTGCTTACTTCTTCCTGTTTCCTTACAGAAGCCGTGGCCGTTTCCTCAGATAGTCTAGTTTCTTCCGGTTTGTTTGCCGGAGCCGTGGGAGTTTCTACAGATGTTTTTACTTCCACTGTTTTCTTTGCCGAAACCATCGGGGTTTCTATTACAGATGTTTTTATATCCCTCGATTTCCTTGCCGAAACCGTAGGGGTTTCCACGGATGTCCTTATTTGAGCCATTTCTGGAACCCCATAATGCACCCCTGATCTTCGTGTACGCGATCGCGACGATGCAGCCATCATATTTGCTGAAAAAATGCGTTTACTCCTGCAAGTGAGTCGGGACATTCACTAACTTCGTTGGCTCCGAAATGACTCCTCATGTCCTTCAATTGCCTTTGCCTGGTCAACGTCAAATGTTATTTCGTCCCAGGAAAAGCTGATCGTTTCTTTCTTTTCGATGTCGATGTATCCTTCGAATTTACCGTCTACCCAAGTGTCCGGATCAACGTGATCAGGCACAGCCTTTATCTCCGACGTGATTTCCCTTTCGTTGTTGATGTGCTGGATCTAGAGAAAGACCGTTGTAAGTCATCACACCCTTTTCCCCTCACCTGCATTCCGATTCGTATATCTCTGACTGGAATAACCTGCGTATCGGAAAGAGTTTTGAAAACCTCGTCTTCCACAAACTTGACCATGTATTTCCCATCGAATCTGAAATTATGAATGTAATCTGTTGAATTTGAAACGCTGGTCGTTACTTTGCCACGAGCCCAGGGTAGTAGGTTCCCGTGTACAAACCGTATACACGAGCTCCCAAAAGAATCGTCTTCAGATCATCAGGGAAATCAGCCACAACCTGCTGGTCCGGAGTCAACGTCGGTGGTTCAGAGCGCTTGTTGGACCGTGAGAATAGTGATGCAGCCGCAGAAGGACGCCTACGAACTGGCGTAGATTCCTTCGATCCTTTTGAAGACTTTGCATTTGATTCTACGGAGGCCTCATGAGCGTCCACTGAATCGTTTTCTTGGAACTCTTTATCCATTGAGTGGATAGGTTGCGATGCCCTGCGAGAGCCAGATTTCAGTTTTAGGACATTTCGTCGTCGGTTGGTCGGAGTGGCTTGAACTGGAACAGGCGGTAAGTCTTTCTTTATCGCAAGAACGTCCTTCGCATTTTGTTCCGTCTTTGCGTACCTAGATACGCTCGGATTCGACGAAGATTGCAAGGTGGCGTTATGGGACTGATCTCCGAATTGTTTCTTTGGCATTTTCTTAACTAGTTTTTCTAAGCAAACTCATATCGACACATATGCATACCATAGGCGATACGTGCTCAAGAGGCTGAGGGTAATCGTCCATCTGGTCGATATTGAATGGGTCCTTTTCCTCATTATCGGATTTAGGTTCTGACTTAATTGGTTTTCGAGTTCGACGTGGTGTAGGGGTATTTGTTGAAGCATCGTCATCTATAAAACTTGAGGCGCAAGGTTCAAAATAACAACTAGTTACTCTTGTTAGGTCGTTTTCGGCTGTGCAACGCTTTTGGAGTACTGGAATCGTCTCCATTCAGCGACTTTTCCTCTCCGTTATTATTATCTATCTCCATGTGTTCGTCTTCCATCGGTTCGGCCGCCACCTTACGCGTTGGAGCGTTCGGCTTTGTAGATTTTCTGCTCGTCTGGGGAATCGTTCGTACAGGTGACTCCGACCTATAAAACCTAAATATACTTTTGAACTAATGACTGCTGATACGCTTCATTTAAATTCTCTGTGCTTAAGTCTTTCAGGAAACCGTAAGTTGATCGGTGCTTCTCTTAGCATTTTAGATGCCTCAAGTTCAATTTTTAACTATGGCTTCACTTACTCAAGTAATGTGTTCGTTCGCCTTGAGCGAGAGCTTCGGCGTAGATTGTCCGATTGCCCTGCACTGCTCGCGTCTGCAGCCATTTCTTGAGGCGTTGATCCGGCCGTGCCCGTTTCGGTTTCCATGAGTTCTCCGTCGTCTTCTTCTGTGTTCCTGCGTTCCGGTTCACTCTTTTCTTCTGCGTCCTCTACCGGAAGTATAGATTTCTCAGCTACCACGTCCTCGCGATCTTCAGCTTTCTGGGTTGTCATGTTTTCCTCACCACTGGTGCTGGTACGTTCCCCAGGAGTACCGTTCATCAGAGATGAGCAATCGAAACTAAAACGATTCTGTAATGAGGGCATGAAGTTCTGATTTCCCTCGAAAGCACTTTCTCGATTTTTACATAACAAATTCTCAGAAAACACTTTTGACTTTAAAAATCATATGATAAACCAAAACCAACTGCCCAAAACGAAAACTAGGATTTCCTTGCAATAAAAAAGACGAACAGCCACGGCCAGTAGAGTGCGCTAACGTATTTTCAAGCTCCTGTGGTGTAGGTAAGTCGGTTCTTACGACACTGACAGCCCACTTGAGCCCTTGGGAACCCACGAGAAGCTCAAAAATCGCGTGGTCGGGGGCGGCGCTCGCCCGCCAAAAAAATCGCGAACCGAACTTTTCAACTTTCGGCCATCGTATTCGATTTGCAGCAGCGTTGGGGTCCTGACACGACTTCCTTTGAAGGCTGGTGGCTGTCCGTCAGTGAGAATGAACGGGCTCTTCCTAAAAGCGAGATTCGAATTTCTCGTTTCTGATGAAATTTTCGGGTTTCTGCCGATTCTCAATGCAAAAGTTACAGGTCGGCGACAAGTGAAACGTTTCGTTGCGGCTGTTTTTCCATGGCGAAATGCCCGAGAAAGCGCTGGGCTGTTTTTAAGCTGTGATCCAGTGGGTTCGATTGGTACGAACTCCGCTCACTTGTGTTGCTCGTTTGTTGATTAATATTTCGCGTTATAGCGACTTTTGCTATGCTGTTCGTGGATTATTATCTTCGTTTCTAATGCTAAAACTGATTCTGACTTGTTTCGGGTTTGATTGCAGGGAAAACTCTCGCTAGAGGTACGAAATGGTTAAAGCTTGTGGAGTTAAGGACGTCGACCAGCGTGCTGTTGTCAAGCACATCGCCGCTTTCTTGAAGAAGAGCGGAAAGGTCAAGATTCCCGAGTGGGCCGACCTTGTCAAGCTCGGAGTCGCCAAGGAACTCGCCCCCATGGACCCCGACTGGTACTTCGTCCGCACCGCCAGCATTGCTCGCCGCCTTTACGTCCGCTCTCCCGCTGGTAAGCTTTATTTTCTCTTTAGCCTCTTCTGAACTTCCCTTTTCAGGTATCGGAGCCTTCCGCAAGGTCTACGGACAGAGCATCAACCGCGGAACTCGCCCCAGCCACTTCAAGCAGGCTTCCGGATCCGTCATCCGCAAGGCTCTGCAGACCCTTGAAGCCATCAAGTGGGTTGAGAAGCACCCCGATGGAGGACGTATTCTCTCCAAGCAGGTAAGCACCGTAAACTCGTCTTATTTCCAACTAATATTCATTTTGTAGGGGCGCAAGGACCTCGACCGCATCGCTTCCCAGATGCCCGAAACCACTTCCGATTAAATTGTTGTTATTTGTTACATAAAATGTTGTTGCTTAATGTTTTGTTGACAAATTCAATCCATTTTCGTCAAACTTCAAGATCTTTTACTGCGTAATACACATATAACGATATTGAAGGACTGGGAAGTGGCATCACTGGTTCTTTCGGGCTGCTTGACGGGCCTGCTTCTCTCGTTCAAACTGCTGGTGATCGGTGCGGGTGAGAAAATCCATGCGGTCCACGTATCCTCCTCTGCCTTTGTTGTGCGTTTCCAGCTCCTCCTAAAGAAAGGATACAGTTGAAATTATAAAAGGAAACCTACTGAAATTCCTTTTTCCTCTTTAAACTGGTTCCAATCATGATCACTTTTGTCCAGAACGGACATTTTCTTCTTCTTCATGCTATTCAAAGCACCCATGAGTCCAGAAGCTGCCGCTGATCTCTTCTGCCCCTTGATTTCCTTCTCCGATCCATTCGTCGAGTTTTCCTTGATGGCCTGTTCGGTCTTCGTTTCGACGGTTTTC
>KN167474.1:611987-629900 GCA_000757745.1 Steinernema scapterisci
TAAAACGTATGTACACTAACACCACATATCCTTTAAACTTACTCAGCAGGTTTCGAAGGTTTATTTGAAGTTGTTGGAGTACCGGTATCAGCCAGGAAGTCAGCCCACAACTGGTCGATGCGCTCCTTGTTGCTCTCTCCGCTTTGGTCATTCGGCTGGGAAACCTTTTCCGTTTTTCCGGATCCACTGGGTCCTTCGGGCTTGAATTCATCTTCAAGATTCTCGTCATCCCCCGAATCGGCGGCGTCTTCGCCATCCTCGGAATCGTCATCGCTTCCCGCCTTCCAGTCTTGGTCCTCTTCGGAATCGTAGTCGTCCTCGTCGAGATGAGCTGACATCGTGAAACTAAAAGAAGAGATATAAACCAAATAGAATGCAGGGAAGGCTAGAACAGAACATCGCAAGCGCGATGCGCGCGAAAAGAGGAATCGCGCTGGGTAAAATGATGTAAAATAACAAAGCCGAGTCGAATTGTCACACGTTCGGAAGGAATACGGTTCGCATAACCCGAGTTCTTTGAGAGGAACTGAATGCAAATGCCGCGCTATGTTTATATGGGTCAATTGTGTTCGTCGTGCACCAATAGGTTTACGCGCTCTTTTGTATCTATCTTCGAAATCCCGCAAAATATAAGTAATAGTCAGTTGTTTTCAGGTCCAGAGATGTCCCAACGAGCGACAATCGAAACAGCACGACTCGAGAAGGACCGCCTACAGCGGGAACTCGGCAGTATGTCGTATGACATGGAGAATATCGCAGCGGAGTGTGACCGAATCAAAAGGAAGCTGCACGCCATGGAACAGAGGAAAGCGACGAAGCTGGAAACCGCAGATGGATTGGCAGCTAAGAAAGAAGCGGTAAAGGAGAAAGCCGACAACGTTGCCAGTGTGGCAGTGCATTTAAGGAGCGCCACGGAAGACGCCATTAAACTAGGAAAAAAACATTGCGCGGAGGAGGGATGTTGATAACCCTTGTACTAATGCTCCCATAACTTGTGAATAAATCGAATTGGATTCAATGGAACTTTATATACAATCAATCGAAATGGTTAGTTCAATTTGTGCACGAGGGAAGTTAACTCCTCTACTTTTCTGCAAGCGGCCAGCAGGACGTTTCGCGATTGCATGATCTCCATTTGGGTCAGATTGTCGAATTGTGCGTGATTTTCTTGAGACTGTATCAGCCTGATCGCGGAAGTGCCCATTTTCGCGTCGCGGGCGTCCCAAAGATTCTGCACAAGTGTCCTTAGCTAAAACGGGACATATGGACAAAGAAAAATTCGAAGGAGCTCACTTGATCGACGTCGTTCAAATCATCCTTGGCGATGGCGAAGAGTATCCGAGTGATTTCAAGGAATCGGTCGGGTATGGAGGTGAAAGGGGCATCTTGCTTCTCTTCGTCAACCAACTTCTTCAATTCTTCGACGTTGAACCAACTTGGCGGCTAAACAGAGAAGCCTAGAACCACGACCGAAACAGCAATCTTGCGCCGTTATTCAACGGTAATCACAGGGGATTAGAACACCCCACTTTTCAAGTGGTTGTAAGTCGATAAAAACTCACGTGTATTGTGCATTTCTTCTGTTTCTTCAACTGTATTGCAAGCCATAACGGCACTGGGATCATCTGACCCGCTATGAACTCGCCGACGTCTCCGCACACCAAATGCATCTCCTTCTCGTTGAAATGGGGAGTAATCTGTAATGACGGAAATTATGTAGGGTCGCAAAGCTTTCGTCCACCTCGATAAGCTCATTTTCGGCAAGGAATTCGCACTGCTTCGGATCCATCACTCGGCCGGAACTGATCCACCAAGTCACAAGGACCGCATGTTGAACTGACCGTTTTGCCGCGCGTGAAGCGCTCAGGAAATTCGCGTCGAAACCTGTTTTCTTTGGAAGATGGTCAACTTGAAGACTAGACAAACGAGCCGAAACTGTCTTGAGGAACACTTGGAGCCAGACATATCCATTCTGAGACTCGACAACCTCCTCCCTTTTGTCTCGCGCTTCCAGCACAAGTTGAGGAACTATTTTCCTCTCAATCTTCCCTGCGTTCAAATGCTGTGATACGTTTCAAAAGTCCCGAAAATCCATATATAAATTTATAGAATCATACACAATCGGTTCTGCCTGACAGAACGAATACCGGGTTATCATTTCGAATCACTGACGGAAAGCCCACTGACCCCCGCTTCGACCTCTTGTGGGGCTTCTTCTTTCGACGGAAGCGAAGTGAATTTCAAGTCTGACTTCTTGAATAACTTAATTTCGCTTTCTTGGATCTTTTCCAAAATTGTTCTCAACTCCTCAGTGATCACTTCGTCCTCAGCCATTAGCGCATGCTCGGAGATTTCGCTGCGGTCTCTAAAACACATTTCGTCACACTGGAAACTGGGAATATTCCGACTTTTCTATAACGTCTTCGAACTCCTTCATCTGGGTCATAAGTTCTTTTTGCCTGTCGAGCAGCTGGTTTACGAGAAGCACAGAATTCTCCATCGACTTCAGCGCTTGATTGCAGCCGCAGTTCATCTTGTTCAGAGGTACAACTTGGCGTCCTGAAGTATATCCCTCGAACTCGTCTTTTGGCATGTTCAAACTCTCTGCGTTCATGTTCTGCACGAACTGGAGAGCGCAGGAAAGATTCGTGAAGTAATATCCTTAAATCCAAGAGCTTAATTGTACTGAATGGCTGGCAGTATCTCACCTGACTCTCCGCGCATAACGCGGAACGGCAACGCAAATCTGCTGATGAACTTTACGTTCGACTGAATTAGAGGCGGGTTCCCCTTCAGAATCACGTAAATCAAACCCGGAAGGTACTCGTCGGCACTCGCAGGGGCTCCTGAAATGTGAATATTCGTATCTGCGGTCAAGAGTACCGTACCTGAACGACTCTCCTTGAGCGCCTCAAAAATAAGTCTGGAACACCGAATCAGACAGTCAAGTTTCTGTCTGGCTGAACGGTGGCTGTTTATGACTATCATCTCGTTGACCGCCTCGTCGACTTTGTCGTTTACCTGAAGAGGTTTCGAGTTAAGAATCAGGAGACGGAAACACCTGCGACTGCGAGAAATCCAGAGTGGTCTCCAGGAAGCCTCCTGTGACCCAGTGCAACGTACGGATCCGATCTTGGAGCGAAAGGTCGGCGACTTCCTCGTCGGACCGAGCGCAAAAGAGAACCTCGTACGCTCTCGTGCAGATAAATGTTTCAATCTCTTCCATTACTTGTTCTACAGTAATCTTGTTGGAGTGCTCGAAAGCTGGGAGCCGAGAGAGCTTATCGCTAACACTCTGGTAAAACTGCTGCACATGATCGGACATCTCATCCATCGGCATCTGCTCGTTCTAAATCAGCTTCTTGAAACAATCCGAAAGACAGGAAGCAAACCTCCAGAATTTTCTCGACTGCATGGCTGACTAGTCGATCCAGATCCTTTCTCACAGGAGCAGGAACGTCCTTCAAGAACTCTTTGAACGAGCTATGCGCTTGGGAACTGTCGGGACTCAGGGGGCGCGATCTGGCATGGGTCGAAATCACATGGCTTGCAGAAACAGGTGATGGTAGAGTGGCCGAAGAAGAAGCGTGGTCACTTGACGCTAAACGAGGAATTCCCTGTTTACGCCTCCACGACCCCTCCAACTGACTTGAAGATGCCGGTGGCTTCCGAAGTATCGACTTGAGTGTTAATGATCTACTTTCCGTAGAGAGTTTCCGTCGCTCTTCGAATTTCTCAAAACTCAAAAGAGATCTAAAAGTACTTGAATCGTGATCGCGGACTCTGTGACATACTTGTTCCGAGCAAAGTCTTCGTTCCGCTTCTGAAGCACTTGATGGGTCCTCCAGCATTTTGAGCAAAGGCCTTTCCACTGAGGATTGCCGTAAAATCCACAACCGTTCACGCACAACTAAAAATTCAAGCTTAAAAAGATTTCTTCCATTGGGCGACCTACAAGCTCCTTCTCCGTTATCTGCACGCGGAGACGCTTGTCGTCCGATCCTCCACGGCTTCCGCTTTCGCTCGAGGCGTCGTCCATCCCCTTAAACAATTCTTAGCTTGCGATGACACGTACAGGTTATATATATCGGAAACGCAAACGAAAAGAAACGGCCGCGTGATTGCGTCATTCAATGTAACAGTCCAGATACCTGCTTGACGAAAACAGATTAACGCGATAGAAACGAAGACAACGAAGAGTTTAACATAACAGAGCGACACAACAATTCAAAAGTTACACGTGAGATTTGTACATGAACATGGATGAGGTTACTGGCAGGAGATCTGGGAGTTCGAGTACTGGGCCCTTTGCTCGAAAAATTCCAAAAGCTTCTCTTTGAAGTTGTTCCGCAGCTCGGAAAGTCGCTTGGCGCTCCTGCGGCCTGACCCCACGCTGAACATCGACCATTAGTCACAAAACATGCGTGTTCCTGACTTACAATTCGATGGCGAATCGAATATCTCCGCCTTCCTCCTCGGGGTCATCGACGACTCCTAAAATTCGAAAATCGTTCTTCTCGTTTGCCTGGAAAGCCTCGTACACATCAGGACAATACTTCCGCACTAAAGCGGCCGATTCCTCAGTTTCTCTAAAAATAGAGCGGAAGGTGTTTTTGGAAATTAAGAAAAACGTACTCCCATTCGACTTCAAGCTGCCTTTTCTTCGTACTCGGCTCAATGCGTTCGCCCACGAAGCGCTTCACGTTCCATTGGCGGTCGGGCATCCTTGGCTTTGGTTTCAGCTGATTGACGAATGCGGCCGCGCGATGTACTTTAGCGGATCACCAGAGTACGTCCAGAGTATGCAGGAAAGTCGTGTTAGGATGGGAGCATGGGAACAAAGCACTAACCTGGAACCGAGCTGAAAGGAGATGGAGCCAGGAGGTGTCCGAGGGAAGTCTTTGCCAAAAGACACGACTTACCGAATACAGCTGGAGTTTTCAAATCGCGGTTCGAACCACTTCAACACGGATCTTCTGTTTAATCCCTCCAGTTTCAAAAGAAAGCGACGACATGTTCCAGAAATTTGCCCAGCGGAAATCGTCTTCAATTGTTTCCTCTAAAATTCTTTTCCATTTTCCTCAACTCGCTCCTCTGTTTCGTTTTTCGCCGAATCGCGGTTAATTCCCTCCACTTTCCCATAAACGGGGAACAGCGAGGATTAAGGATGCGGGAGCCCCGAGGGCGACCTTCCTTAATTTGTGCACCGAGTGCAGGGTTCAGGTATTCACAAGGTTTGCTCAAGAATTAATCCACTTTTTGTAGTCAAGTTCAACGCAACTAGCTGCCCCCTGACGCCCGCAACGCCTGGGGGCGCGACGGTCACTTTCTTCACAACTCTCATTCTCCATTTGCAAAACGGTTCTTTTGTTCCGCCACTGCGCGGACGGTCAAAAACGGACGACATCCGCCTGTTGAAAGTTTTCTCTCGCGCAGGACCACAAGTTTTATATCCACTTTCGTTCGCATCGTCAATTCGCGTAATTGCGTTCCGGTAAAAGACGCTCGAACGCATATTGCACGCCATAACCCGACCCTCTCGCGCATGCTAGAATCCTTCCTGTATCAAGGAGCTCCTATAAGATCCCAAATCTGACTTTGCAGGTTGTGCAACCGAGCGTGTTTGTTGTTCTTGTTTTTTACAATTCAATTAGAGCGATCTGTTCGCACTTCGAATCTTTGAGGGGGTCCGAAGAAGTAGTAGGCAACCTAGATTATCGGACTGATCGTTCCGCTTTTTTGCCTCACTTCCCTCCTCGGTCGCTCGGACCCCTAGGGGAACAAATTTAGACCATCTGGATTCCTTAAAAGCCCACTGACTTTCCTTTTTCTAGATCCAGTTTCTTTGTCGTGCTCTTTGGTGGCACAGCTTGTTTTATCTTGGCGGATCTCGATCTTATCCCGACCTCCGCCTTTGTGGTCATACCTCGCTGTTCTCAGCCGTCTTCCGCAGAGCCTCTTTTTGGGTTATTTTATTCGGAACCACCTTGATTTTGGACTTTTGCGCGTCGATGCGCTCTCGCGTCCGTTTAACGATTTAACATCCTACCGCGTTCGGTTTGATTGTTCACCACTCAACGTTCAGAAGCGAACATGACTTCCCACATCGACCGTCAGCTCGAAAGATGCCTCTTTGGATCGCTTCATCTGAAAGTAAGTTTTAGAAGCAATTCTGGGAAGAAGTGTTCTGTAGAAGTTGAGATGCGTTAAACTGAGAGTTTATCTTGCGCCACAACACAATGTTCACAAAATCAGATGCGGGTTTAACGAGACTTCCTGGGCTTTCCATTTATGAGTTTGACTCTTTAGGGTGTTGACCATCACAAAGTGAGTGTTGCGCTATGATTAGTACAAGATATCTGAAATTCAATTTGATCAACTTGCTACGTTATGATGTCTCATGCATCCTTCAATCCACCTTGATCCTTCTCCTAACTTCTTCTATCGAACTCTTCACTGTGCGTTTTAGCATGGAATGAAGCTGCTCATTATTGTTGGACTGATCGTAATCTCTTCCATTCTCGGCTTTATGATCTTCAACTTCCGAAAGGCCATTTTTGTCCTGAGCATTCCAACTGCAGTGGCCCTCGCTACCCTCTATGCCCTTTTCCGCAATGATCGTAGATTCGTTTGGCCCATCATCGGAATATCGGTAAGTCCCCTTGAGTATTTTCCGTTGCAGGTAATTCCTTTTCAGTTCTTCCACGTCTTCGTCTCCCTCTACGCTGGTCTCATCTTCATTTTCTACTTCACCTTCAAACCGTTCTACATCATCATGGTTCTCAACTGGGCCTTCGACAGTTAGTTGCACCAAGTTCACTTCAAATCGTCCTCTTTTTTAGCTCTTCACACTGAGAAGACCACTTCTTACTACATTCAGTGTGCCTGCATCTTTACAGCAATTCTCGTCTTTGGCGCTTTCAACGTGTGGCAAGCAATCGTCGCACTCTCGTTCCGGCGCCTTCTCTCCTACGAGCAGCTTCGGAACGCCGTTTCGCCCTTGGAAAAATCCTCGCCGGTTGTTCTGGTGGTAAATGAGACTCCCGACAATTAGTTCCCGAAACTGCGTGCTTTCCTTAGATATCTCCTGTACTCCTCCGATGATCTTGTCTTGCGTCTCAAGAAACTTTTTTATTGAGACCATTGCAAAATAAATAACACAATCGTCAGATTGTCCCAAAGAAAAGGAAATAAAATAAGATGGCAGAATGGTTGATCAAGTCAACTGTACAAGGGTCAATCGAGTCGATGATATTCATGAGCTGATGTGGTGGTGGGTACGGGGATGAGGAGAGGTCTAACAAGCGGGAAACAGAAACTACGACAACCCTTATACAAGTCGTACAATAAATAGAACAAGTAAATCGGGAGATTCAACGGGAAATTCGGCGCTTCGGTCTTCACCACTTCGATGGGTCAATCTGCCGCTCTATGTTCAACGTGCTCGAAAGCATATCCTCGCGCAGTCTCCAGAGGCCTCTGATGACGTCGTCCTCTCGAGGCCGCTCAACCTGGAGATTCGCCCCCTTGAGCCAGTGGAAAGGCAACATCTGCCTGGATGGGACAGTGTTCCGAGGGGTCGCGTTGAAGTTGCGATCGTATTTGCTTACTGTTTTCTGTCGTTTTCCGTGCGACATCGATTCGATGTATCTGTAAGCAATTAAGTTCTTTTGGATTCTCTGGTCGGGCGCTGGATACCTCAAGTAAACCTCAGAATGGAGACACCGCTTAATATGGACGCTGCTCGGAGGGGGCACGAAAACTGGGTCAGGCCTAGGTGGAATCATTGGTCGTTGTTGCTCTTGGACAATTATTATTTGCTGCTGTTGCTGCTGATGAGAGGTCGAAGGGTCCGAAGTGTACTGCTGTTGGACCACAGCTGGGTGCTGGACGTAGTGAACGTTGCCGCCTGTGGTTATTTGCTGTCCAGGAGGTGCCGAGTAAACTATTTGGGTGCCTTGGCCGGTTGAAGTCGATGGTATGACCTAAAATTCGAAAGGTCAAAAACAGAAGCTTTGAGAAAAGAAGAAGGAGAAGGACAGAAACTATCATAGAGACACAAAAAGACAACAACAAGAACCCCTCTTGCCTCTTGTCGTCGTATGAGCGGCGCTGCAGAAGTGCTTATAACTCGCGTTGCACCACCACTTATGCAAATAGCCGTCTACAAAAAGGAATTCAGTTCCAGAATTAAACAGGAAAGCAGGGGATCAATGTAGCCAGGATTAAGCGTGGTTCTGGCACCGACCTTTAAGACTTGTTTCACAGGCATCTGGGCGCTTATCATGCGAGGAGGGACACCTCCAGCCTGAATAACGGCGTGTCCCGGAGGAACCGTTTGAGGGTGGCCGTTGACGACAATCTGCTGGCCGGCGACTACAGTAGTAGATGCGTGGGTCGTCGCTGGGACGGCCGGAGGCAGCCCGTATGGGTGGTTCACGAACTTGCCGGTCATCTGGGCGGCGGCGTTAGGGGTGACGTTGGCTACGTTGGGAGGTTGGTAAACATAGTAATTTCTAAAAAAAAGTACCGTAAACATAAATTAACGTGGCAGTGAACCAACTTGTTTCTCTGGTTCGGATAGATCGGGCGTACGGCGGTGGGAAGATGCTTCTCCTTGATGTGGCGGTGAAGTCGAGGAAGAGAAGGGAAGGGCCTAAGGACGAAAGACTCAAAAGCGAACCACAAAACAGTAACTCACTTTCCCTCCTTGCGATACTTGATGCAAGAGGCCCAAAGGCACACGTATTGATTATCCCCATCAACTATCTGAGATGTGTGGGAAGTTTTCAAATGGTCGTAGAGGCCCTCCTCGCAGTCAAACTGCCAGTCGCACATTTGCCATCGACACATGAAAACTCGAACTTGACCAGGCTGAAAAAATACAGTAAGCTCCAAAACAAAGGAACCAACAAACCTGTAGTGCCTTCTGCGACGGCGTGCTGGCTGCCAGCTTCGCGCGCTCATCGGAGATGTACTGCGCCCTGACTTCATACTGCTTCTTCTCCTCGTCGCTCAATTTCTTCCACTCCACACCGACAATTTTGCTGACTTCGCCAAACCCGGCTTCTGGGTTCTCGTTCATAATCCGCTTGCGGATTTCGGCCGAGAACAGAATGTAGCCACTCTTGGACTTGCTATTCAACTTCGGTTGCGCCGCTAGCCAAGCCACAAGGTCCTAAGCAATCTTTTTTATACTCCACCAAAGAGAAAAACAATATTTACCTTGCTTGGAGTGGTCTCGCCACTTCCAGCGCTCGTTCCCGGTGTGGCCGAAGGGTTCTTCATAGCGGACGCCTCTTTGTCCAAATCTCGATTTTCGATCGGAAGGTCAGCATCAGCTTTAACCGCAAGAGGAGACATTTGCTAAAGACATGAAATAAGGCTAAAACCCTAAATCACCAACTTACTTTTTCCATGACCACTGGTGTCTTCAAATAGAGAACTTCGTCATCCACAGTTCGAGTAGAAGTACAGTTCTGGAATTACAAGTGGTTCTAGTCAAGTGTTGCCAATTCCTCTCATGGATCCGAACAGTGCCACGGGATACGGTAAGCGTCAGCGCGCGATCCATTTGCAGAAGCCCCTCAGCCTTCGGTGAAAGGTGCAACGCCTAACGGTATACGGTAGCGAGCAAGCGAAATGCGCGTGGTCAAGATCAAAGCACTCTTTTTCCGCAGGCAGCAAAACGGCGGCATCCATGCCTTAGCGAAACCTGCGGAGCAATCACGACGGCGGGCAGCGGCCCCACGCAGGCGATCTGGCGACAAACGGGTGCCGGCGCGCAGAAGCATGAGAAGGCGCAGGCGAAGGACGCTGTGAAAGCCGCTGCGGGCAAAGAGAGATTGCCTTGTCGCCGTAGCCTTTGGTTGCTATCTGGCCGGCAGCATGCGATTGCTACGTAGTTGTCGGACGGCGGCGACTCGGGTACGAAGCGCCAACCAGCGAGAAGTGGGGAATCACCGCGACAGGCAGCAGCTTGGCGAGCCAGCGCCGGGAGCCGGCGGACGAAGAGAGGAGTCGCTGCTGTGGAGGAAGGAAGGCAGCGAGCGGGTAAACGAAGAATCGCTCCGTGCTGCTGCCGAGGAGCGGTTGGGCTGCAGCACTGTGGTGGACTGCTGCCTGCGAAGAACGGAGGAGAAGACGCAGAGGACCCCCCAGCGAACTAGGCCTCAGTCCGGCGTATGGCAGAGCGCAGAGAAACAGTGACTACGCGGCAAGGCACACTGCGGGTCGATCGGAGTTCGTCAACGCAAAGAACAGCAACAAACGAGTGATTTTCTCACTTTTCTCAAAGAGCGAATGTGGAAAGCTCGTGCAGGAATGGAGTATCAAGCAAGCCCAATTCGTAATTTGCCGTGGACGTACAGGACCCAACTTGATCTCATGGTCTCTTCCTTGTCCAGAATGTCATCCGGGCGATCGATTATTGCATTACTTCGGTGGGACGCGCCGCCATCGTCCGATTGGCCGCCCGATTCTCTCGCTAGTCTGCTGCGTACTATTTCGCTCGCCCGCGCCCTCCACAGCAAAGATATCCCACCGCTCTGCTGCCTTCTTTGCCCTTCACACAACCGGACGGCCTCTCATTCAATCTTAACCGCCACGTAGAGAACTAACTCAGCGCCCCACGCACTGTCGCAGTCAACTTCAAGAGGATACGGTCATCGGCACACAAACAAGAGTTTGTGACAACTCAAACGGAAAAGTTAAACTCAAAGGAATATTTTCTAGAACTATCAATAAAAACAGCTTCCCTTTCAATGTTAAACTTGGGTCGTTTGAAGGAAATGTTTGCTGAAAACATTCTTGGTTTCAGATGCAAAGTTGTTTGTTCAATCAAGCAATGGAAGTGGAAGCACCGTGTATCCGAAAAATAGGTTTGGCGCATAAATATTTTCTAGAATTGTGTCAGCTTTTGTATAAACAAGCGATGCAAAGCTCTTTCCACTAAATGCGCACTTCCCAGCAATTCGCAGCGTTGTTTCTCGTCCTCTAGCTCCTCTCACACAGCTGCACGGAACGCTGAGAGCAAAACACGCGGTGGCGCATCCTGTGACATCATCGCTGTCGTCTTATGCAACGGTGGTCAACTCCCGCACCCAAACGGAGAAACCAACCAACAAGACTCTGGGCGGCTTTTTCCCGCGCTGCTGCCAGCAAGCACGGAGCCAGCCGTTAACCGACCCGCCGCATCCACAGTTGATGTCAGCACATGCGAGCAAACGAAAGCGGGAAATGAAGAAAGATAAACGCACCCTTAAGCGTTTGAGCGGACGTGCCGAACGCATGTCCAGGGGATAGGTGTCCTCCTGCATCGAGGTAGTGGACGAGGTCGCCGTGTTACCTCCGCTGCCCTGAGAATCCTCGGAATTGGCGCTGCTGGTGTCTTCTATGTGGTTTGTTACTTTCCCAATCGTTTGCTTCTGGAACAGGCTGCATTTCCCATTTGCAGGCTCATTCCCGGCAACCCGATGTTCAACCACAAACACATCACATTCCGGGATTTCCGTTGGACGACCTGAGTGGTTGCAACATTGGATTTCAGTTTGTCTTAAATGGCTTACTTTTTGTGTAGAACATTGTTGGCAACACAGCACATTTCGCCTGGATGTTATCCATTCTCTCGATCACATCCGGTTGTTCCACCGCGATGACCTCCCGGCGGTAGAACGTTTGGCTTTTTTCGTGTTTGATCTCACGAGGACGAGCAAACCACACTCCCGAAAAAAACGCTTCTTCGACCCCTTTTTGGCTGAAACCGAAGTTCGATGATAGTGTGTAATCACAGTTTTGCCTTACTTGCTAACTCGCCACAAGCAACCAATCCTGTAAACGTCGCAGAATGGTTTCTTCGAATTATACACCAAGACGGAGTCCCCAAGCCGGTACCATTTTCCACGGTGGCACATCTGCTCGTAGAACACTCGCGGGCGTCCTTCGGACGTTGATGCCTCGGTTTTCCGCTCAAGGATGACTTCTTCACGATCAATGTCGAACAGAGTCGGGAAGCCGTGGGATCGAGAACTTTCGGTTCCATCGGTTGACTGAAAACTACTTTCTTAGCACCACTACATCAGTCACTTTCCCCACCTGGACATCCTCAACTTCGGCTTTCGTGTCAGCTTGCGCAAAATCCGAGGGAACCTTCTCTGGCTTCAGAATTTCTTCCCTGTCTTCCAACTGAATCTTCTCTTCAAATTCGGCGGCAAAAGGCCACGTGCGGAGCCTCTTGAAATGCAGTTGTTTTCCCAAGTACTTCTGTTCGCACACGAAGACGTCCTTCTCGTGGAAGCCTATTGGCTTCCGCCTTAGGAAATCTTCCGCAAACATTACCAAACACTTTCCTTGTAATCGATTCGCCACCACAGTATCCGTGAAAGGCGTAAGAAAAACTTCGTTGGGATAAAACTTCCGAGTGACCAGATGGAACGTCTCGCGTGGATGATAGTACCAACCTAATAAGACACATTATTTGGAATCACTCGAAGTTGTTGCTCACCACCGTAAATCAAAAATCCGCCGTCTTTTTCGTCAACATCCTTATAAAGCTTTTGAATTCGCAAGATGTGCAGCTGGGAATTGGAGTCATCGGCAGGAGATACGTAGCAGTAGTCACCTGCTCGGTACTCGATGTCGCCGATAGTCACTTTATCCAATTCGGTTTTTGTGGACTGGAAAAGACGAACAATGATAATAGCACTACTACTCTAGAAACTCACAACATCCTTTCCATTCTCCCCGGACTCCCTGTCATCAGCCTTCGGACCACACTTGACGCCGTTCTCCTCTCTGGTCGACGCTTTCACATCCTCGTCTTCAGTTTTCGCGTTCTTTTCCCGCTGCATAGCGCTGATTTCTCGCTTCAAATGAGTGTCATTGTAGAAGATTGCAGGAGAATCAAGACGATTTCGACAGATTTCGTCTCTCTTTTCGATGAAATGAAGCTGCATTTCGACTGTTGCTTTGAAAATAGCCGAGGACGGATCAGTGAGTTCGCGAGCCTTCGAAAACAGGCTGAAAATGTCTTCCTGGAACCGGTCCAAGCGTCGGTAACGTCCCTAGAATGTAAAACGTACACATAACGTATGACAAATGAAATACTCACCTTTTCAATATGGGTCTTTAACTCATCGAGTGAGAACGGAAACTCAGATTTCTTAAGTCCCCTCTGCTCAAATACCTCATGGATATCGACAAGTGCATCGCTATAGCACTTTTTGTCAACATCCGCGTGGGTGCACACGGCAACCAGCAGGTCCATGAGAATCATGCGAACCTCCATTTGCACTGATTCTACGGCGTTCGTTTGGATCATGCCGGCTATTGTAACCATCAGGACCCGCTGCATGTGGAACGCTTCCTTGTAGATAACAGAATCTGGTTCGTTAAACTTGCACGCATTCTCGAAAAGAAGTCGAAAATCGGCTATTAAAGCTCGCAGGTCGCTGTAACAGTTTCCCGATAGTTTGACATGAATGCGTTGAAGATCCACAGGTTTCTTTATGACATTGTAATACTCGGGATATTCCTAAAAGCATACAGACTCATTGAAGTTGAGAATTTATCAAAAATACCATTCGAGAAGGAAGCTTTGCGAATGCGGTGGCCATTAAATGTCCCATGGGCGACTTGAATTCATTGATTGTGCAGAACAGCTTCCACATCTTCTCTTCCTCGGTAGTCCGACAGCTGACAGGGCGCTGCACAGTCAAGACGCCATTCGAAGTCATTGTTTCCATCTTTCCGCGTCTCTTAGAATCGGAGTTTTCTCCAATCTTGCCCGATTTTCTTGATCGAGAAAATGGACCTTCGCCGGTTTTTGAACGAGGAGTGCGGTTGAGAGGGCAAAAGATAGTGGTGCTTGATATGGATTTGAGAGTGGAAACCGCGATGGACTCCAAAGTGTTTGCGTCAGCGTAGATGACCGAGTCGGGCTCATTATAAGTGCGAGCGTTGTCAAACATCAGTTTGATGTCCAAGTACATTTTGTTCGACGAGGAGTACTACAAAGAACAGTTGGAGAAATTACTCCGGACTGAGATTTTACCTTGTTTTGTTCAATCTTGTTCTTAATAGTAGTCATGTCGATGGGATGCTTGATGACATCGTAGTAATCGGAATAGGTCTTGTCGCAAGGAAGATACAGGAAGCAGTCCGAAAGAACGCGGTTCTTCTCCTGAAACGTGATAGGTATTATTCATCTTTTTGAAAAATCCATCGTCTTACCGTGTGATTCCGCATGGCATTCCATACAGTCAACAAACGGTCCTTGTAGCGTCTAACAAGTTCTTCAAACTGCAACTTCTTAGCCGGAGATTTAAGGATGGTCACAGAATTCGGTGAATCCGTTTTTCTTTTCGTGAACTTCTTCTAAAACACTTGCCACATTATACACATATACACGTTCACTCAATTCACCGTGGGAGAGTTTTTCCGAGAGGAGTTCAACTCACGTGACTTGTCCATCAAAATGACTTGGAGCTTCTGAGCGGCCTTGAAAATGTTTGACCCATCGCTGTTGTAGCTCTTGGCGTTCTCGAACATCGTATTCATGTCATCCACGAGCGAATCCATGGTGTATTCGCTCGCCTTCAGGCGTTTGTTGATCATGAATAGAGATAACGGCTTTTTTATCTCGTCGTAGTAGTCAGGGTAATAGCTAAAATTATGATCTCGGAAGATTAGATTCATTCCAAGCCGAAAATCTAACCTTCTGCTCGGCAGCTCCAAAAAAGGCTCACAAAGCGTCTCATCGGAAGAACCTGATGCCTTGGCATTTCTTATGGTCCAGTAGAGAATCCACGCGGGATCGTTGCTTTTCTCCGTATCATCGTCCTCTTCAGAATCCTCGCTGAATTCAGGACTTGGACCCGATTCTGCTTCCAGAAGCTCGTCAACGACCGTCTTGTGTCGGTCCAGGGTTGGTTTCCCAAATCCACGTTTCAGCCGCATAAGTTCTCCTTTACGAGCGTTGTAGTGCTGCAGAAGGACTTCGGCGTCTTTGTAGATTTCCGATCCGGTGCCATTGAACTTCTTGGCGTTTTTGCATAAAAGCAGAACGTCTTTCTCGATATCTGCCCACTGGGAGTAGATACCATCCCGAATTCGACGAGCGATCGTTTTCATATCAATCGGCTGCTTGATCTTGGCGTAGTAATCTGGAAAGTCTTGAGGGGACGCCAAAACTCGGAAGGGAGGACTGAGGAGGCGGCCGTCGTCGTCGGTTACCTCCACGAGTGTCACCAGGAGCGCTTCAAATATCCACGGCTCCACTGAAACACTGGATCGGCATTGGCGAACGGAAGACGACCTGGCACTTGATCCGGATGGAGCAGGGCTACGGGTTACGGGAGTCTGCGGTTGGTCTCCGAAGATTTTTGAACGCTGCTGCTGGAATCCTTCCCAGATCAGGCAAGCATCCTCGTATTCCGTGTCCCGAGCTTCATAGTATTTCTAAAATGTACCACGTGAACGAATGAAAATTACCATCAAAAAGAAATCTGATTTGAAAGCCCATGACGTCAAAAACTTCACATGGTCAAAGTTCCAGTCACCGACGTGCTACTAAATCTCGGGAACTTGACGAGAAAAACCCCATAGTTAAAGGTTTAAATTGATTCAAGTCCACAACATAGCGGTTAACTTCAAGATTTAGCGTGGGAGTCCGTGATGTAGGCGTACTCAAAAATGGCGAGATGTCCAAACCTTTTGATTCTCAGTGAGAAGAGCAACATCGTCGAAAAACTCCTTCGCGGACCCGTATTCCTCGCTTGCAAGTTTGTGCTGGATTCGAGCAATGTCGATAGGGTGAGTGACGACTTGGTAATACTCTGGATTCAACCTAAATTTTTTTAAAATTACTACGTCGTTTCGGTTGAAACTAAAATACCTCTTGGAAGGAGCTTTGAATAAGCTGTCACATACGATCCGTCCGTCAGCTGATCGCACGAGCATCATCTCCTCCAGAAGCTTTCTACATTTAAATAGCTGAAAATCGAATGTGATTGGCTACCGTCTTCAGCAACCTACATCTTCCGAGGGATCGGATTTGGTGTTCCTTGGGCGCTTTGCCGCCGATTTTTCGTCAGATGCGTCTTCGGGCGCGCGCCGCCGCTTCGAACTCATGACGTCGCTGAAAAGCATGGAAAGTCAGAGGTGAAGAACGATCACGATCGGGAGATTCCGCTTTTGGCCTTAAACAAGATGGAATCGATGAACGAAGAACGCGCGCGCAAACACGGCGGACGAGCAGCAGCTACATATCGCGCGATATGGATTGGGAGAGGGAGGTGGAAAGGTGGCTTGCGCCGGGCGTTCGATGGAAGGTACTGAGGGACCATCCCGCTGCCAGGACACGCGGAATCCGAGCACCACATGAAGCTGAACTTGGCTGGGAAGAGGAGCCGCGATTCAAGGCGCCGCAACGGCGCGAGAAACGAACGAATAAAATTAAACTCGCGCGCAAAACAAGTAAAAATCAAACGCTCTGCTGGCGGAGCGCCGACGAGGATGCGGCGACACGCCACGATGCGGGCGCATGCGTGTGGACCTGGTCGGAGTCGTGGGGACGGACTCCTTCTGCGAGCCCTGGCCCCAGATGAACACAAGCGCGCTAGAAGCTGCCTTGGGCAAAAAGGACGCCGTCGGCCCGGGTCCGAATCGTCGGGACTTCTTCTGCTCTATTGTCCGTTTGTCCCTCCCTCTCTCCGCTCATGCGCTCCTATTTCGTGTCGTTGCTCTCTCTAAGTGGTAATGAGAGCTGCTCTCACAAAATGCAGGTGCTTCCGATGTGTCAGCGTAGCATCTTCGGCGCCACGATCGCCTGTTGGTCGCGCTTCCGTCGATTCCCTTGGGCCCCCAGATGTTTGGCACCCACAGTCGGCGCTGGCTCAAGATGCACCGGACATCTTCGTGCGCAACGAACGCCCACTGCATCTCATCAAGGAACTTTACCTGTTTGACCGTAATCACGCGAGATCTTACGCTAATCCTGTTTCATCTTGTGACGCATTGAAAAGAGAAAAGGAAAAGAGGATTTGTATACGTACTTTCTTCTAGTGCCATTTCAGAAAGTAAGCTTGGTACCGCATGGACGCAAAACGTCGCCGTCTTTCGAAGTCGGCCGACCCAGTGGCTCGACGCTCTCCTCCCAGGGATCTCGCTTCGCCTAGTAGGGCAACGCGATCTTCCACGACGATGGCGAAGCATACGGAGTCATTGCTGAAGGAAGTGACCGACGGGGAACTGGACAAGGCGCTGAAATCGCTAGCCCAGCTCAAGAAGGTACGTGTCTTGCACATTTTCAATTTCTGTTCCTCTGTTACGGTGGGCTTTATCTTTTTTGTTCTTTCAGAAGTTGTCTTCAGCTACAAACGTGCTCCACTTTCTTCGCGTCGAGAAATCTCTGGAATCGCTTGTTGAAGTATTCTACGAGAGCTTCACCAAACTTCGCGGTACAGAATCCAGGTTTGTGCAAACAGCTAGCGCCCTATCATTGTTATTCTTTTTAGCGATGCATACGCCAATATTCTGCGTGAAAGCGTTAGTGTTATAGCTAACTGCTGTCACTTTTCGTTGGAATCTTGTCTCAGGGTGAGTCGACGTGAATGAATGTTGGCCTAAAACTTAATTTTTAAGCTGAAGTCAACAAATGTCAACGTTATTCAGTACGCCTTTCGAATACTCGAAAGCGGCTCGCTAACAAGCATTCAAACTAAGGCGGGTGTGCTCCGGCTGGTGGCGAACCTCTGTGAGCACAAGGAAACGGCGATGTGTATTGCTGAGGCGCCTCAACTTGTGGATCGAGTCTCCTTGATGATAAACTCCGACGACGAGAGCACGTCAAGAAACGCTCTAAGGATTGTCAAGCTTCTCGCGACAAACTTTTCTAAGGTAATTTCGTTTTTTTTT